>PYHX02000494.1:88186009-88363509 GCA_004302925.2 Cochliomyia hominivorax
CTACATTAAAAATTAATTTAATATACATTTAATTTAAAATAAAACCTTCAATATTTATGACGTTTAATTTTAGTTAAAAAAATATTGAAAATCACAAAATTAATCTTTAAAATTTGTAGATATTTTTGCATTATATATTTTTGAAAACCTTAATTAAGGTACTTTTACAATAGATTAGGATCAAAATCAATAATATTGATAACTATTTTTTATTAAATTCATACAATTTTTAATAAATATTCACGAAAACAGTTCAGATATAAAATACATAAATTCTTGGAAATTTCAATGACATAAAATAATTAAAATATTTTTTTATATATAATTTTATTTTATCATAAATTTCATTATAATAATTAAGAAGATTATTTCAATTTCAAATTTATTAAATTTTGAACAATTTCCCTTCACTGGCTTTTCCATAAGATATAATTTGTGTCAAGATTTTCCTAATAATTTTTTTTAAAGGAATTTACCTTTAATAAGTATATTATTGTTTAAAATATGATTATTTTAACAATTTAAATCAGGTAGAATTAAAAACAAAAAAACTGTTTCTTTTTCATGTTTAAGGACAATAAGAAAATCAAAAAGTCATGGTTTATTGTTTTATTGACTACAATAAAAAGAATCTTAATAAAGGTCTTTCTTAAAGTTGTTTTAATTTTATTTTTGTATTTAAGTAAGATCTTTAATCAGCATAAATATCTGAAAAGATACAATAAATGTCGTACTTATCTAGTGATTTAAAATTATAAAACCTTTCTGATAAATAAATTGAATAGAAAATTATGAAGAATTTATTATGTAAATAAATTGAAAATTTCCCCCTTTTTTTGAATTTAATAACAAAAACCAAAGAAGACCAAAATTAAAAAAAAATATATACAGATACATTGAATGTTTTAAAGAAATCTAAAGAAAGAAGAAACAAATAAAATAATGTCATTCACATATGACAATAAAGGGAAAAACACCTGTAGCTTGATATCAATGTCTTTGGAACTAAAAAATACAACAAAAGCAACAACTACTAAGACTTTTATGGATTGAAAATGATATAAAGAAAGAAGAAAAAAAATAATAAAAAATGTTAACAGCAACAAAAACAAACAGCATGAATACTTGTAATCTTAATTAAAAAATACGTTTTGTTGCAACATAAACTAACAAACCAGGCACCAATAAATTTCAATACACTTAAATATTGGAAAAAAAAACGTTAAGAAACGAAATAAACTTAACCGCTTTTGTCTGTTTTGTTTTTATTGTTGAATATTTTTTATTTCATCTTATTTTTATAAACATATCTAAAGATAAATATTGAGTTCAATATTTTTCATTATGAATATTATTATGAATTTCACTTTGTATTTGACAGATATCGACTGTGCCGAATCTTAAATACCCTCCACCACTATATTGAAGACAATTATCTATTTGCTGAATTTTGAAGGAATTGGTTCATATTTTATTTCGGGAAGTGGTTTTATAAATGAATAATATTCAAATATGACCGATGATTGCCAAACTAGTTTCATTTATTAAAAACAGTTTAAAAATGTTTATTGATGTAATATTATTGGTCAGATTTTTAACATATATTAAATAAGGGGTCTTAAATTGGAGCTATAGCAATATATGAACCGAGATTATAAAAATTAATAATTGATATCAAATACAGTTAGAAAAGTAAATGCATCGAATTTCAATAGAATTGATTTTTATTTACCAGCTTTATAAAATCAAAACTTAAATAGGAACTACATCAAGTACGGACCAAGATCGTTCATATTCATAATATACATTAATGATAATTAGAAAAATCATTGTGATTAATTTCAGCAATAATTTAAGGTCTTTCTTTGCAAGTTTTATAAGCTCAAAATCACTTTTCCGGAAAGGGGCCTGATATTGGTGCTATATCAAAATATGTACCGATATTAATAAATTAAAAACATATATTTAAGATAGTCAGAAAAAATAGTCAGAAATTAAAAATTCACATATGACTTTATGTTATAGTTAATATTTTGTTAAAATCGATTTATGTTTTGTTTAAAAAAATAAAAAAGTTTTTTTTCAGAAATTTAAAGTTGCCAAAAAGTTGTCTTTATAGGAAACTGGTTGGGACAATAACAAATAATGTGGTAAAATTTTATTGAATTCGGACAATTATTCTAGTCATGAGAGAGACAGACAGACATAGCTAAATAGACTTAGATTTTGATTTAATGCAAGCATATATATAATATATGAGGTCTGAGATGATTCGTTCTTGATGAGGTAATAAAAATAGAACATTTTATGTCTAGATTTTTGTACAGTGAGAGAAAATATTAAATATAACGTCACTAGAAATGTATATGACTCCATTTAACTTTCAAGAATATTATGGAAGAAAAATTCTATCATTAAAGAAATTTTATTTTTAACTTTATGAAACTTTTTGAAAGTTAGGACTTTTTAAGTTATCGATAACGATATTTATACTCGTATATAGGAGGTTTAGATGTTTTTTTAAGAATTTTTCATTTTTTATAGTGCAACATGCAAAGCGCCTACTTGATAAGTCATTAATAATATTTTCTTTACTGGATTCTCAATTCTCAATTCCATCATTGGTTTACCTAACATTTTTAATGAAACAAGATTATATTGTTGTTATAAAATGTAACAAAAAGTCAAACAAATACACTTTAAACTTTTTAAACGGAATATATGTTTGTAAAATTTTCTAGAATTTTTTTATTATTGTTATTATTTTTTAATAATTCATACAAATTTCATTTTAATTTGTAATAAAAGGATGTAGAGTATTTGTTAAAAGATCGGAGATACAAAGACCTAGAAGTTGGTCGTGCGTCATATACATGACAGATTGCATTTGTTTTTTTTTCTTATTTTTTATTATATTGCAGCTGATGTTACTCTTGTTTTGGTTTTTGAAAAAAAAAAATATTTATATTGAAAATTTATTAAATTTAAAGAGTAAAAAAAAACAACAACAAATAATAATATAAAATATCGTTGCAACACTTTAATGTCGTGTTTAAAGAAAACAGTTCATTTAATTTTGTTTCTCCTTTTAATTTTATTATTTCTTTTTTTGTACATTAACTATGTTTAAAGAAACTTAAAGAGGAAGGGGGCAAAAGGGGGGAAATGTGTTTTAAAGAGCTTTGCTTTACAAACAAACAAGACATTTTATGCTTTTCATGTGCGACACGATGTTAAGGCAAATGTTAAATCGATATTTTATTGACAGATGCGGCAGTAATAATAGCAAAACATGTTTATGCCGTTGTTTCCTTTTTTCCATCATCATCATCATCTTTTTTCGTTTACAACATCATTTTATTCATTTATACTTTGTTTTTCAGTTTGTCTTGTTAAAAATCTCACTATGGTCACAAAAAAAATATATATCTTACAGTTTGCCTTTTGCTACATTTTGTTTTATTAACCAACGCAAAAATTTTCAAGATCCTCAATTTTTTTTATATTTAGTTTTTATGCATGTAAAAAATACAATAAAAAAAAGAAGAAAAAATGCGTGAGATTGTCTTTTTCCCCAATACATTATTTTGTTTTTGTTGCTTTTTTGTCTGTATAATATTTTCAGAAATAATAGAAAGCTTAACAAAAATATTATGTAGTTTAACACTTCGATCAGGTTACAACTACGCCTTTTTTTGCCAACCATATTTATGGATTTTACAATGGTTAGGTTTATGCACCATTGCATTGCATATGCAAAAAATTAAACTTTAACTACAACAAAACAAGACATTTATTATTTTTATACAGTTTTTCATAATGATTTATGTTTTGATTAAAGTGAAAATGTTCATTCTCTCTCTTTCTCTCTTATTCACAGAATTCGAAATATTTTATATATTTGAAGAGGAAATGTGTGACAAATTCTAATTTAGTACGTTGTAAGAAATAAAATTTTATTAATTACAATGACTGAGAGAGAGAGAGACAGCCAGACACAAATGATTGCAATTCTACTGTAATTTCGTATACAAATTGTTCCGATTGATAGTTAATTGAAATTGTGCATTTATTTTCTTTGAGTCTTTTGTGGTGCGTCCTCGAATGATTATTAAGGAAAATGTTTTAAAACTTTTATAGAAAACAATTTTAATAGCATTTTCACAAATTGCAAACCTTTTTTAAATAATTTAATTTTAAATAATTTTACTCACCTTCACACCCTTTTGACTGCTAAAGTCAGTACTTAAACATTGCACGGCGATATTTATCTGTAAAAAAGAAAGACAAAAGGAGAATAGAATTTTAATTTAAAATCATCAAAGAAATAAAAATATGTAAAATGTAACCATAAGGAAATCATAAACCTAAAAAGAAATTATCAGATATAAGAGAAAGGAAAATAAGCTGACAAAAGTTGCAAACACGGCAGGGAAACCAAATATATTTAAAAAAATGAAATTAATTCTTCTCTTTAAATATTATTTCAATATAAAAATCGTTTTTTTTTTCATTATTTTATTCCATTACGTTGCATGCAGTAACAAGCATTGATCATGCAATTATTTTACAGCATTTGTCATTGGCTATTAATTGCTTAAAAACAAACACATATACATACAAAAAATACATACATTCTAAATAATAATCACAAATAAATAAACAGAAAATAAAAGAAATATTTATAATAAAAAAGTCTTTAGTTGAATACTTTAAAGTAGTAGTAGTAGTTGTTGTTGTTGTTGTTGTTGTTGTTGTTGTTGTTGGCAACTTAAACCA
The DNA here is from genome assembly GCA_004302925.2 of Cochliomyia hominivorax. NCBI lineage: Eukaryota > Metazoa > Arthropoda > Insecta > Diptera > Calliphoridae > Cochliomyia > Cochliomyia hominivorax. Next base: position 88,190,789 of record PYHX02000494.1, read on the forward strand.
TTATGGTGATGATGACTAAAGTTTGCTGTTTAACTAAGTTCGCATTTATTGCTGTTAACGATGCTGCTAAGGCTGCAGAATTGTTGCTGTTGATTTTTTTGTTTTAAACAAACATTACAATAAATCACAATATTAAATCAAGAAAAAGAAAACAAAAAAAAACACACACACATTCAAGAAGTTAGCAAAACAAAAAAATAAATAAATAAAATAAACAGAAACAGAAACAAACAATAAATTTTTATTTAATATCATTGTAACGCACATCATCATATCACAACAATAACAAAACTTATAAATGGCCAATAACTGCAACACATTATAAAAGTTGTTAAATGATGATTTGTTGTTGTTGTTTGGTTGCTGGTGCAGCTACTGCAGTTAATGTTGTTGCCCCTAACTAGAAGTGAATATTCACTCGTATTTGCTGTCATGTGATTGTGCGTATGATTGTTTAGTTATTTGTTTGTTGTTTTTTTTTTTGTTTTTTTTTTTCATTTAATTTTTTAGTTTCAGTGGAAATGTGTTTAAAACAATTTCGAGAATGTTATTGCAAAACAACACAAAAGGGGCATGAAGCTATTGGAAAATCCATCATCATCTACACATTGTTGGTAGACAAACACATACAAACACAGACACAAAAATTGTATATAACTAAAAACGCATAATCATTTACAAACAAGCTACAACTAATAAATAAACAAAGTCTAAGCGCATTACAACCATTTTAATGGCAAAGTGCAACGACGCTGTTGCTGAGTTATGCCAGCCACAAAAGACCAAAACAGACACTAACATTTAATGGGAATTAATTAGCGAACACGAGCTTACCAAATAAAGCTTAGGGCAGAGCCACCATTCACTCACTCACATGTTCGAAAACTTACTTATACACATAGTCAGTTACTCCAGTCAGTTCGTCAATCGCTTATTAACTTCTTTATCTTTACATGGTCGTCATAGTCATCGTCGTCATCTTCATCTTCATCTTCATCATCACCATTATCATGCAAAAGTAGACATTTAGACGTTTCAAATACATACAACTGCATTATGATTTGCAGAGATTTTGCAAAAAAAAAATATCTTTTATAACTTGGCAGATTATCGTACAATACTTAACATGTGACATTGTTGTGTATGTGTGTGTGTATGTGTGCGTGTATGTGTGTGTGTATGTGTGCGTGTATGTGTGTGTATGTGTGTGTGTGTGATTTTAAAAAATTGTCAAGATGGGCGGGAGTACATTAAACTAACTTGGATGGGCTGATAGTTAGGAACTAAACAATTTGCAAATACATTACGCACAATAATTAACTAAAAAGTCATTTTACAAAAACATTTCAAATCTTTTAAATAACACCATAAATGAAAAATTGGTTATTTAAAATATTTTCTTTTCCGTTTTCTTTTTTTATATAAAAAATTTTTGTAATGGATTTTATAAATAAATCTAAAAAGAAATGATTAAAATCCTATTTTTAACATGTTTTAAAACTAAACAAAAAAGTAATTAATTGTAAATATAACTTTGTATTTAATGTACACATGCTGACAGGCAGACAGACGGACGAACAGAAATACAGGAATACAAACGGGCAGATAGATTAAGTGATGTTTTGCAGGAGAAAAATCACAATATCGTATTTCAGTATATAATGAAAATATTACATAATTCCCTGATATAAACATTCTAACAGTTTGTAATTTTTACCACAACTATATATCAAACTATTTGATTATATATTGTAGTGAAATCGTCCCTCATACAATTAATATAAGAACTCTTTTTATTATGGAAATTTAAATTGTTTAATTCCATTTAACACCTTTTGAATTAACAATAATTTTACTACTATTTGAACATTTCGAAAATAGTACTGTTTCCAGTAGAATTCTAAGTTCTTGATGCGATGAGTTCTCAGAATTTTTTATAATATTAAATTTGTTAATATAAAAAACAACAAGAAATCAAATATTACCAAAAAATAATAATAAATAAATCCTATAATTAAGCATTTTATATGAAATTAAAAAAATATATTTAAAAAAATTATTTTAATTATTGAAATTGTTCCTGTCAACATATTTATGTATTCAATAATGAAAACATTATAATTTTAATCAAACAATATAATAATGAAAATAATTAATAAAAAAACTTTTTGATTTTTGATTCATTTTACAATTGAAAAATTTTGGTACATATTTTTTTCTGTGTATCATTAACATATTATTAAACTAAATAGATGTCATAATTGACCCGATAGTCTCCAAAGTATTTTATTGCCTTTTTTCACGAAGTTAAAAAATCCTTAAAAAATCAGGCTTTTAAATGCCCCAGTAATAGTATAAGTACATTAATAATGTTGTTTAAGTATATTTTTTGTATTTTTTTTTTTACTTTAATAAGCTTTTGCAATTGCAAAAACTTTGTTACTATGTCCCCTGGTAAAGAGATTGAAATAAATAAAAACATTCAATATATACATACATATATATGTTTGTTTGTATATGTATGTATGAATAAATAAATATAATTTTGAAAATTGTTTTAATATGGCTGACATAATAACCACAGAATGCGTCTGTAACAACTGCATTTAGGTGAAACTAAATATGATTTATTAACAAACTTACAACTAAATAAAATACTCTATGATTTTTTAAAAACTCAAAAATGGCCACTGTTTTTATTATTCTGTGCATTTTTTTGCCAACAATTACACAGGAAATTGCAAATGATTTAATTGTATTGCTTTCATATTGTATTATATTGTCATATTGTTATATTGTATTGGATTAGAAATATAATTTTTAAATAAATATTAAAAACAAGCAACAAATCTAAACTAAACTAACCTCATTTAAATATAATTTCATTTAATATCAAACTAACATTGGCTCTACAATTAGTAGACAAAATAATAGAACTATAAAAATATTTCATAAATAATAGTAATAAATACTTTAAAAAGTTTTAATTTAAATGTAATTAATACTTAAATAGCAACAATATTAATTTCAATATTTATTTTAACTTTATTTTATGCAAAAATTTCCAATAATTGTCATTTGTGTGTGTGTGTGTGTGTTTTTATTTTCTTAAATTTTTTGTTAAAATTCGATGGAAAAACAAAGTTTCAAACAACAGTGCTGAACAGTTTTGTAGACCAGTTTTAGTAGGCCAGTTAATACTTGTGTAATTTTGCAATTGGTTAGCAATTGAATAAATTTGCATAAATAAATAAATAAATATTAAACTTAAAATACTAATATGGAAACGCCTTGTAGAGGGCCTTATTAGAATGATATAATTTCAGTTCTTATCAACTTGATTTTTTTCTACTAAAAACAACTGAAATGATATGTATTTAAGTATGAACGAGGGTCATAGCATTAAAGGCCTTTTAATTTATTTACTTACACACACAAACACATATATAAGAATACATTTTAATAAAAAATCACAAAGTGCGTGAGGTGCTGATTGTTGTTAATAACAATAATATGAAATACATTAACATTAATGATTACGTCAACTTTATGTATTTAATGAAAGAAAATAGAGAGAAAAAATATATATGAAAAAAAAAAAATAATAAATAAAAATAACACCAACAAAAACAATATAAACTATGAAAATAAACAAACAAATAACATGCAAGTGTGACTGTTTTTTTTATTAAATTGTTTTTAAATGGCGCACATTTATTTAACTGTCAGCAAAAAAAAAAAACAAACAAGAAAAAAATAAATAAAATAAAGAAACGTTTTTCAATTGGTTGAAAATATTTGAAAAAGGAAAACGCCTCTTTTTGTGAATAGTTTAAAGAGCTAAATGAATATTTAATAAATTAATTTAAATTTTTCATGTAAAAAATCTAAAAATTTTAATACAAAAGCAAGTATGTTTCTTAACTCTTTTTGTTTCTGAAATTTTTGTTTCAAATTTTTACAAAAAATTTCATTGTTTTTGAAAGAATTTTTTTAGACTTCACTTATGCCTTAATTAATATTTTCTTTGTAATAATTTACAAAATTATTTTTATTTGTTTAAAGCAAACAAAAACAAAAAATTAATAACAATAATTTTGTTAAAATGTGTGGCATAGTTCAACAACTTACAAAGCGCCGAATTAGAATGCAAAAATTTAATAAATAACAACCAGGTGCTCTTATATACATTTTTTACTTTAAAATTGCACTTTACACTGCTTTTGTTATAAAAAAAGCAACAAGTGGCGAATATTACCGGGGCCACCTTTAAGAAACTGCAAAACAGAAAAAACCTAAGGCTTTAAAGGATTTCATTTTAAGTTAAGTGGCACGACCATATTTAAAATATGTAGCAGACTAACGTTTTATATTTAAGAGCCACTCAGATTTAAATATAATTTTCAACAGCGGAAATTGAGATATTTTTCAGAGTTTATGCTCGATGATGGTAATGACGAAGAAAATAACTTTTGTTAGTTGCTGGTAGCCTGAAGTTGTAGGCAATAACAACGACACCATATTGTGTTGAATTTTAGTCCAAATGTGTGAGTGTGTGCTCCCCTTTATATCTGCATTGCGACTGCTACTGTATGAATAAATAAATGTATTTTTGCAATTAAGCTTGATTAGCTTTAATCGCTTGCTGATATTTATATGATTTAATTAACATAAGTTTTAACATTTACCATCTTTGAAGGAGCCTCTGTATATTTAAACCCAACAAACATATTGTTTAATTCACAAAAAATATATTTTACGTTTCTATTATAAATGCACTATAATATATATCTATTTATAACTATTAATTTCAAATATTTGTTGGGATAATTAAAATAAGAATAAGAATATTCCTCAATTTTATTTATATATAAAATAAATATATATATATATATATATATATATATATATATATATATATATATATATATATATATATATATATATATATATATATATATATATATATATATATATATATATATATATATATATATATATATATATATATATATATCATAACTTACCTTTGCTGAGCTTTCTAAAGGATTCCAGTAGACAGCAATGGCATTGTGGGAGACTTCTTCGATACAACCAACTAAACCCACCGAGTTCTTGGTATCTGAAATAAATGAATAAATAAATAAATAAATAAATAAAAACAATAAAGATTGCAGACGGAACAGAACAGAATAATTATGATTTGATCATATGTCATCTTTATTCACACAAATTTAGATTTCTGTATAAAAATATCTACATACACATTTTGCCAGAAACCAAATTTTTCGCTTAACAAATATAAGCAATTACTTATCGCAATCTACAGATCTTCCAGACATTTTAAGGTACACATGGACAATATAACAATAACTACGGCTCCTTTTCAATGATTTTCCAATTAGCCAAAGAGAGAGACTCAGATGATTACCAAATAGTTTTCTTATTGTATCTATATGACTATACGCACACACATTCATACATACATACATATTAATAAAAATATGCTAAACTTATGTATCGAACATTAAAAGGTATTGGAATTGTATGCTGTTTATTGTATGTATGTTTATCATCCATGAAATCTTTGTTATAATGTCCATTGGACATTGCCCGCAACAAATTCATTCGATGCGTATTGAATGAAATTACAAAACTTACAATGATCTCCAATAACCCAAAAAAAAATACACTCACTCAGTCGCTTTACCCAAATGATAAGCATCATTGGATTTGGATACCCACAAATATATATATATATATATATATATATATATATATATATATATATATATATATATATATATATATATATATATATATATATATATATATATATATATATATATATATATATATATATATATATATATATATATATATATATATATATATATATATATATATATATATACATTAAATATGACACTTGTTGTAGAAAAAATTATTTCATTTCCCAGAGTATCAGGGGCACCAACAACAATAATAACAGCAAGAAAATGAAAAAACATTGTCTCAAATTACACATTAGCGAACATTCATATTTAAAATTATCAAACATATTAACGGACGGAACAGATAGACAAACGTATATACATGTATGCAGACGGTATTTGAAGATAACAGAGAAAAAATACCAATAACTTAGTTTCCTACGTTCCATTGAATTACATGTGGGTGTTAAAAACAAAATAAACTATTTTTCGTGCAGCAATAAATAATCAATTAAGTTGTATTTGTTTTTTCTTTTTTATATATGTAAACTTACCTGCATCTAGAATCCTTTGTTTGACAGAATGTTGACGACTGTGCCAAAATTGCCAAGCTTTTATTTCATCTTCAGGAGATTTTTCTTCGCGGAACATTAACATTATCACACTCTGTATAGAAAAAAATAATTGAAAATTAATTTAATATAATTTATTAAAAATAACATTTTAATATTTACGATATAAAATAAAATTTATTTTAAAAAATATCAAAGATAAACTTTTGGAATTTTCAAAATATTTTCCATTATTCAGATTATCCTATTTCATATGGAAATAAAATGAATGTTTACACATTCTATTTCCACATCATCGCCTTTATTTTAAGTAAAAGTCAAAAGGTTATAAATTATTTTTACTGAAATAAAAAATCCCCATAAAATAATATTTATTTAAAAAATTTGCATACATCGAACATTAAACTCAGATCGTTCAAAAAAATAATCCATAAGATAATAAACAACAAACATCAGAGGAAAAAAAGAAAAAAATTAATTATGATCAAACAAATTTCTTTTAAACGAAAATAGGAAAATAAAAAAAAACAAACTAAGTTGATTATTATTTTGTCTGCTTTATAACATGAAGATACATTTAAGAGAAATGAAAAGAAAGAAGAAATAAAGCATCTGCAGAAAAACTACCCCCTTTTTCCTTAATTTTATAAGAATAAGATCGTAATGATATTCTCAAATTTGCTATGCTTAGTTAACACGATTAAAGATAGATCGCTAAGGAAACAGTTAAGATTCAAAGTTGGATCGTAAATAATTTAAAAAGATATAAAAAAATTTGCATTCAATCCTTTTTCGTTTTTTTTTTATTTTATTTTCATTTCTTATGTGAAAGATAAATTCTTATGTGCATTTTTACTGGGGATGTTGCATGAAGGGCTTTAGTTAAACAAACATAAATTAAAGTTGACACTTTTTTCACGTCTTCAGTATGAATTTTAAATTCCTTTTTTTTTGTTTTTTGTTTTTTAGATCAGCCTTAGGTTATGTAAGTTACGTTGTTATTTGAGCCTTTAGCTTTATTTATGAGATTTTTATGCAAATTGTGTCAAATGCATTTTTGATTTTCTTAGTTCTTTATTATCATCTTGAATGCATCAATATCATTAAGATATTGAGTAAAAATATTTAAATATAAAATAAATGAAAACTAAAAAAATTTCAAACAGCTTTAGAGTTTCATGTGAAAAACTAATAATTCAAAAAGAGAAATAATTAAAATTTGAAAAATGATACCATAAAATTAATAAAATTTTAAATGTCATTTTCTCTATATGTCTGATTTTTTTCTTATTTTGTTATCTACAATAAATTTTTTTATATTTATTTATTTTTTGTCTATTTTTTCCAGAGATAACAGCCTCAAGGCCAGTTTTTCTTTTGAAAAATTGTTGTTTGGAATTCAATAATAAAAAAGAAAAGAAAACCACGCATAAACTGAATTAAGACTAAAAAATTAAACATACACATGCACGCACTTTGATAGTACATTTGCAGATATTTAAAATAAACGAGTGAAAATCATTAAAAAATGATATAAAAACGCGGACAAAAAAAAAAAACTAAATGGAGAAAATATTTGTTTGGGTTTTATTATAAAGGAAAGTTTAAACGTTTTTCATGATACGACAAATCATAATATGAAAATAAAAAAATAAAAAAATAAAAAAAAAAACAAAAATCACAAACATATAAACATATATTTGTATATTTTATATTGTGTCAGTTTTATATTACAATTATAGTTTAGCAAAAAGCAATTAAAGAAAAAACTTTAAATTAAAAAATAAAAATAAAAAGGAATTTATTTTAAAAAATATCTGAGAAAAAAATGAAATTATAGAAATCATGAATGTATTGAATGAATGATGGAATTTTAAAAATAATTGTAACAGTTTTTCTTTTTCTTTTTAAATTTAAGAGCCAAAATGAAATTAACATATCCAGTTTGTTGCTTTATTTTTCATTCGTTTATCAATTAAAATGATTGATAATTTTGAACAAAGATCTCAATTACTCGACGAATGTGTTGCTTTAGTTCTTTTGAACCTAAACAAATACACTTGAGATATCATAGAGAGATTGCAAGCAGGATTTTCTTCCTGCTTATGTTTTATAAAAATGTTGCGCAAATGTTTTAAACAATAGTTTTTACAAAAATAGAGAATAAATCATAGAAATCATTTATCATCTATCAACTTATCATCTCGTAAGATCATTCAAATAATTGTCCTGATTTGAAATGACATTGATGTGTGTAGACATCATCGTTTCGTTGTTGTTGTGATTTAATTTCCATAAAAATAAATTTTCATGTTGAAATGAGATAAAAAGGGTTGTTTCCCTTTCAGCCACGGAAGTGCTAAAATCTTAAATCATGCAGAACATGACAAATCACCAACGTTTGTTTACACAAACGTTCAGTCCGTCCATCCGTCATTATGTCTCTAAGAATTTATCATAATTTTCATTTCAGCTAAATGTTTGTTTAATTCTCCCCATTTTTTTAAAGGTTTCTCAAAGGATTCAAATATGATAGAGAAAACATTTAGACGGAATAATTTGCATATGTTTCTCTTACAGCTTCTCTATACAAACAATTATTATTTCATTTATGATCAAATAATTCATTATTTCATTTGTCTGTGATTCCATCAAATATTTTCTTAATAATTTATGAACATTTCTAGGTGGAATTATAAGTTGTTTTACTTACTTTAACGGTTGTATTTTTAATGGGTTTATCGGGATCGGGAATATATTCCAAAGTGATGCCATAAAATTGCCCCTTATTGATGTAAGTTATTCGATCATCTTCTCGCCTTTGTGATGAACTTATTGGCGATTCGAGATGATATCTGAAACCCACGTTTGTAAATCTAAAAATTAAAAAAAATAGAACGGTCACATGTAAATGTTACACCATGATGTGTTCCATAAACACATCTTTCGATAAAACGATATATATATATATATACATATATATATATATATATATATATATATATATATATATATATATATATATATATATATATATATATATATATATATATATATATATATATATATATATATATATATATATATATATATATATATATATATATATATATATATATATACATATATATATATATACGACTACATTTATCATATATTATTGCAACTTACATTTTTGGTATTTGTATTTTATCGGCATCATTTTGGCGACCAAAGTCATGCCATGGCCTAGATCGAGTAGCACTGCCATTGGCACTGTTTCCTCCCAATGATGTTGTGGGACTATTTTGACCACCATGAACACTGACAGCACCACGTTGTAAGCTATTAACCGATACTGGTATACCACCGTTATTATCTAGCAATGAGCCCGGTTGGCAGAGTTCCGTATAATCAAAGGACTACAATTGAAAATAAAAAAATAATAATAATAAATAAATAATACAAACAATTATTTAGTTCGAATAAATTTTAAACTAAAATAAAAAACATTATGAGGACGCTACACGCATTCACTTTTTTCAAATACAAAATACTTATTCTGTATATTCTGATTTTATATTTGTTTGCAACAACTAATTGCCAGTTTCGATATTTTAGCTAAAAACAATAAATAAATTTCGCTGAAACAAAAAAAAAAATAGAAGAACAAAGCAATCAACTCTTCCCAAAGACAAAACTTTTAAAATAAAAATGTTCCAACACTTTTCAAACTTTACCGATTCGTATTTGTCTTGAGAATTTTGATCATAAAAATTAAAAATGAATGTAGTTTATTTTTTAATATTATTTTTATCAAACTTACCTGTTGCATATTATTTTGATCTCGAGGTGTTATGGCATCAGCTCCAATGCCAGAATCCGGACTAGGTAAGTCCACTGTAAGACCTGCTGCTGTTACTGTTTTTGCATAGATTGGAGTACCACCATTATTTTTTGTTACATTCGATGATGGATGGGAAGGTGGGACCCCACTGTTGGTGGTGGTTGTGGTAAAACGTCCTTCATAGGTTGTGCCTGGCTGTGGACCCTCACTATCGCCGTATATAGTACGGGTGGGTGCATAACCTTGACCATCTGTGGTGGTAAAATATTCACGATAGTATGGTTCCGTTATGAAGGTGGTAGTTGGAGCTGTTGTCAAACGGCTAGTTGTATACATGCCATAACCATCGGCTCCTATATAAGGACCTGGACTGGGTGTTTGTGTATTAACATTACCGCCTGGTCCAGCTGCTGAGGTTTGGTGGGGACCCTAAATTTATGTTAAAAAAATAAAAAACAATATTCAACGTTACATAATATTCATTATAAAATACTTTTTTTTTGCTTTTGTTGCTAATTGTTATTTGTGTTGTTGTTATTGTTGTTGCCTGTTGAGAGGGTGTTAATCGGCTTAAACAATTTTTTGTCATTTCAATATAAAAAATAAAGTCACATTTATATATATTTTTCTCAACAATGTTCCGTTTTTCTACTTTGTTTTTTATGTTTATGGAAATTCGTTTTCGTATTATTTTTGTTGTTGTTTTATTATTGATCTTAAGACTGTGGAGGAGTGTGAGTGTATTTTCAAGTGTATTCCATATGTTCATTTAATCTTGCTGGGCCAACTGACTGAACTGAATGTTTGTTTGTTTGCCTCTTGATTTGGATGGTTGACTGGATGGCTGGATGGTGCTTTGGTTGGTTGGCGTGCGTGAGGAACGTGTTATTTTTTATTTTGGTTTCTTCTCTTTAAACTTTTTCTTTACTTTTGATGAGATTCCGGTTTAGTTAATACTGGCGCTAAATCATTGTTTTTTTTTCTTTCAGTTTTGCTGCTGTGGTTGTTGTAAGTAATCTTCTGTTTTTTATGTTACCGTTTAAACGGAAGGGAACAAATATGATATTCTATATGTGTGTCTGTTAACGGTTCAACCTGTTCTCGGATAAAGACACTATAACATGCCATTTAAAATATAAAACTGCCTACCGCAAAAGGCAATATATTTGACACCTCGTGTCATGAAAGTGAAAACAATAAGCAAACAAATGAACGAAATAAAGAATGAATTCATGAATGAATAAAAGCATGAATCACAAAAGAATCGTACTGAATGTTCAACCAAAAAATTCTCATAACGTTTTAATTGAAAGGAATTCAATCATCATCATCATCATCAACAACAACGTTATCAATAACAAAAACAACAATAATATTTATTTGAGTTTGAGTTTGTTCGCATGTTGTTTTTTAACTTACCTGAAGATAAATTTGAGTGCCGCCGCCGGCAGCGTACATGGCTTCTGTTTGATTTGTTGGACTTCCAGGACTTAGTGGCGGTTCTTTGATATGAATTTGTGTGGGTGAGGGTGATTGTTGTAATACAATAACCTGTTGAAAATGTTTTTAATTTGAAGTTTATAGATTTTTTGTACAAAAAAATATTTTTTTATAGGAAGAAAAGATATAATAAAAACAATTGGCTGAATGAAATTTTTGCTTTAATATTTTAAATGATTTTTATCATAATATAAACTAAGTATTTAATATAAAGAGACTTAAAACAGAACGATGAACGCTTAAATATTGGTCATACTTAATATCGTCATCATAATCATCATCATCATCTTAAGCATCATTATGAAGATATGTTTTGATTACTTAACTACATCGATTCAAATAATTTTGTGATTTATATATTCAAGAAGATGAAATTCATATTTCAGTTTGATATAAAGAAGAAAAAACCTTCAAATTTTATGTAATTTTTAGTTTATAGTTTTGTTTTATTAATATTATTATTTAATTTATTTTATATTCCTTTTTGCATTTCTTATTTTTTTTTTTAATATTTGAAAACCGCACCTTTTCAAATATTTTTTTAGTTTCACTTCTTGGAAATTTGAAATAATTTGTTAAGTTAATGTAAAAAATCAAATGAAAAATGTAATTAAATTAATTATATAATTAATTAATAAAAATAAATTAAATAATATTAATAAATATATAATATTAAATTATATAAATGTTTGTAACTAAAGAAAAAAATTAGTAAATATAACGCAGCAATTAAGAATAATCTTTTATACTCCTCCTCATTTAGTTAAATGGTGACCAAAATGATTAATTAACCAAATAATAAGTTGACATTGTGGTGCCAACATTTGTATTAATAATTAATTTAAAAGCCAAAATAATAATTATAATTATAATTATTTGTTCAACCATTATTATTATAATTATAATTATAAATTTATGAAAAAAATAAAATCGTACTCAATATTGGTATTTTCATAATAATTATGTTAAAAATAATAAATAAATAAATAAATAGACTCAAAATTAGTTGAAGTTGTTTTCTAACTGATAATAACTGACAACACAAGTGGTTTTGATTGATGGCCAAAGAAAATGATTTCAAAAGCTTAAAATAATAAGTACATACACATATATACATACGTAGATACATTCATACAAATATGTTCATACGGTAGCTAATCTCTATTAGTTCTGCTTCTACTTTAAATTAACTTAAAACTTAATTTAAATTAAAAAAAAAAAATTAGGCTTTTTTGTATTTCTTTAACAAGTAAAAATGAACAATTTTAAGAACTATTTAAATTATTTTTAAATAGCTCTTAACGACTGTTATGGTCCTCTTATTTTAATATTGATAATAATTTACCATGCATCCTGTTTATAATTAAAAATTAAAATTTCTAAAAAAATCATTTTTAATTAATGTTCAATACAAAAAAATTTAAAAAAAAAATATTTAATTTATAAAAAAACACCTATAAAAATTTTCCACTATAGACCTAAAATTTTAATGGAAATCTTTCGAAATCGAATGGAAATATTTTTGAAATAATCATCTTCAAAACATTTCTGAATATATTAAAATTGAAATAAAATAAAAACAAAGATTTGTATCTGTTTCTAGCGTTATACCAATTAAAATGATAATAAGTATTTCTTATACATATTCGTATTTATATACACACATGTACAAACATACGTATGTAAAATTATATATAAATATGAACACTGTGTGATTGTATATTTTATTTGATTTGATTTTTTAAATGTCAAATGTTTTTTAAAAGCCACTAAGACGCCATTTTTATTTTATTTTATTTATTTATTATTATTATAATTTTTTTTGCTTCTTATTGTATTTAATAAATATTTTATAAATTTAAAGATTGTTAAAAATTTAAGAAAAAAAATCAAATGAAAAAATATACATTTGTTTTAAAACTTAAATTTGTATGAACGATATTAATATTGTTGTTGTTACAGCTTTAATATAATAAATATATGCATATCATTTGTTTTTTATTATTATTTTTTTAATTAAAATAAAAAAATCAACAAAATTTAAATATTGACAGTGGGCGAATTTATTGGTATTTTTATTTAATATGTGTTTGTGTTTGCGTGTCTTTTGTTGTTGTTAAATTTTATAACTGGGCATAAATAAAATGCTTAAATTTAAGTATTTCTTATTATATTAAATTAAAAATTTTCTTTATTTTTTAATTTAACACATTAACACTTAATAGAGTTTATTTTTGCCCTTTTCTAAATCAATATGTCCTTGAATTTCTTTTTTGTGTTATGAATCATGACTGAATTTTTAAATTTTTTTCCAATCTATTTTTCTCTTTTTATATTAAAATTTTGTCATTTCAATATCTACATTTTGTGATTAATATTTTTTATCAGCTTCGAACAGGAAGTAAATCCTACATTATGACGTATACGCAATATATATATATATATATATATATATATATATATATATATATATATATATATATATATATATATATATATATATATATATATATATATATATATATATATATATATATATATATATATATATATATATATATATATATATATATATATATATATATATATATATATATACATATTTTTTTTTTTCGTTGAAGAAACATTTCTTCCCAGTGTATTCAAGACTCGAAGCAAATTATTTTCCCTTAAAATTTCAGAGTAAAAAACTTTTTTTCTATTTAAACTTTGTCTTAGTATCACATATTTAAATCAAACAAAGTATATTAATTAATGACATATATAAATAAATATTTCCGAATCAAAGTTAAAATCTCAAATAACATACATACATTTGAACGTTTATTAATACATAAAAAGCTGACGTTTTTAAAAACAGTCTAGAGGCAGATAAGATATAAATATATATATATATATATATATATATATATATATATATATATATATATATATATATATATATATATATATATATATATATATATATATATATATATATATATATATATATATATATATATATGGGAGATGTGATGATGATTGTGGTGATGATGCTTTAATATTTTTATTTCTTATTATTTTTATGATTAATTAATTTTTTTCCAGCTTTAAGTCAATATATTTATAACTCTCACACATATGTAGATATGTACATATGTATATAGAAATATATAAAATAAATTTTATTTCATTTTAAATGTGCGTTTAATTTGCATTTTTAATATTGTTAAAATTTTGTTAAAAAAACATGTTTAAAACTTTAAACGACATTATGTTATTATCAGTTTTTTTTTTATTTTTTTTCAAAGACCTTGACTAAATAAAATAAAAAAGAACAGACGAATCTCAATAATACATTTAGTTTTTTTGTATTGTTATATAAATAACAAAAATCAATAATAATGTTTATAGCGATAATAATAAATTTTTAATGATTGTGACAAAATCTTAATATATATATATATATATATATATATATATATATATATATATATATATATATATATATATATATATATATATATATATATATATATATATATATATATATATATATATATATATATATATATATATATATATATATATATATATATATATATTCTTCGCTTTCAGAATCTTTCCGATTTTGTTTTGTTATTTAACAGGAAATAAAACTTTAGAATATTAAAATATTATGTAGATGTTTTTTTGTCTGGTTCTTTATTTCTTCAAATAAATAAAAATAAATAACGCAATTAAGAATTTAAATAAATTAATATTTATATGAGGAAAAAACTAAGATTTCAAAGAAGTCACAAAAAGAATCTTTAAACAAAAGTGAAATTGATTTTATTGTTTGATTGTTAATGAACGTGATAACAGGTTTTGTTCGAGAGCTTTTTGTTTTTTATTTTTGGTTCTAATTAAAATTGATTTTTTTAGGATGTATAAAGAATTATTATTATTTAAATATTGAAACAATTTTTATTATAATTTTTACTTATAATTTATTTCAATTTTTACTATTTTTTAAATTTATTTATTAAAATTACTATTATTTTTTCTTTTTTGTTGTTCAAGCTACAAGTGTTTTAAACAAAAGACTTAAGAAACAAGTATTATTATGTTGTGAGGGTGCACAGGTTGTATATGTTTATAACAGTGTTGGTGTGTGAGTGCACAAATTATTTTTTTTTTTTTTTTTTTTTTTGATAAAGAATTAAACAAACAAATACCTCCTCCTCCTACACACACTTACTTAACCAAACACATAAATAACATGTTGTTGTTGTTACTTTATGAAGTTGCTGCTCTTTACGAAACGAACCATATGTTTTTGTTAATGTTTATGTTGTATTTCTTTTTTCTTATTTGTCTTTAAGGTTGTTTATAAACACTTTTAACTTTTAATTATCGTTACATTTAACTATTTATTTTTTCATATTTTTTATTTTGTTTGAAATTCTATTTAAAGCTTTAATTTTATCACTAACTAATAAACAGATATATTTATTTTTTCATTCAGCCATTTATAAATATATATTTTAAATCTTGTAAATACCTTGAAATTTTTTTTTATTTTTTAAATTTTATTAAAATATTAATTGATGAACTTTTTATTTGCCTTAATTTTTAATATAAAATCTTTGGTTATTTATTTGTATCGTTAATTTTAATCCTTTATTATCGAATTTATTTTGACGGTTAAAAGATCGTTCCCGCTAAATATTTGAATTGATTTTTTTAAATTTTTTTTATAAAGAAAATGAACATGCGTTTAACAGAACGACCTTGTCAAGACCACGTTAATATGATGACTAAAGGTATGTAAGACTAGTTGTTGGTTAGACTCATATATAAAACTGACTCTGCTAGTTATAATACAAAAACAAAATAAGTAATTGATCAAACCAACCACCACGAGATTGTTCATATGTTGAGGTGTGAATATCAACAATGTTAAGCAAAAATGAATGAACGATCGGTAGAAATATTATGAGTTTCACAAACGCACTCACACTCTCATACTGATAGTTCCAACCAAATTAAGGGTAGAAATTATAATTAAAAATGATCATTCATACTTCAAATGTTGTTTATTACAAAAAAAAAAAAAATTAAAATGTTTGGTTTGAAAAATGTTTAATAAATTTTATTATCAAACACCATCTCATTATCTGTTACATTTTACGAACGTACTCAAACTCTACATCATGTTAAAACTTATCATTATTAATCTGTTATTAAATGAAAAGAGAGAAAAAATTGGTGATCTTATCACTAACTGAATCTATACATTGAAATTATATCAAAAGAACATTATAATTACTATTCTTTTTGTTCACTTCGAACATGTTCGATTATCAGGCACACACAACACACATATATACACTTTAAAAGTAGGTTGCATCAAACATTTTCAAACCCTATTCAATTTATACCCCATTTATAAAAATGGTTACTTTTCGGGTGGTTGAAAAGAGAAGACAATTCGTTAATATTTTACTAGCGCATGCGAAAGAGAGATGGATTAATGGATAGTATAACAGTTTAAGATTTGTTTGAATTTTAAAGCACAGATCACAATATATAACAGTTTGAGAAATTATTTTGTTTAGCCAATAAACGTTTTGCTAGTGTTGTTTACAACAACAAAACATTGCATACAGTAAACAAAAACAAAAACAACTAGAAACATTAAACAATAACAATAAAAAAACACACATTACTGCACATGAACGTTTATATGTATGAGATGAGTAAGTGAATGAATGAATGAATGAACAAATAATAAGTTAAACCAATTGCAAGACAATATTCATACACACTATACTAAATGCACATAAAGTATACAAATAAGTATACTATTTGATATTTAATATTTTAGATTTTAGATTTTTTACATCATCATAATTCTCTATATTTAATATTAATAATATTTATTCAACAAAATTCTAATTATTCCAAATAATTTTTTTGTTTCAGCTTTCAACAAAACTGGTTAATTTAAATGCGTGTGGCGTCCTTTTATTTTTTAATAATAAAAATTTAAGAAAAAAAAATTAGAGAAATAAAAATTTAAGAAAATTAGTGTAATGTAAAAAAAGAAATAATTTAATTGACACCTGTTATCGACAGAAACATCCTTTGGTTTTTAGAACATTCCCTTTAAAGTTCCTCTTTTCTTAATTGGTTTTCTTTCTTTTTAGTTATTATTTCGAACTAAAAGGATGTTACATACACTCACCTTTTGTCCGCTACTGGCTGTTGAGCCATTGCTAGCGGTACCATTTTTTGGATCTTTACGTAAATCTTCCGGTTCTCTTTTAATATTTATTGTAGTGGAGGCGGCTTGTTGACGGTGTTGATCAGCTGTTATGACCACTGTACCTGTGCCCACACCAGCTGCACTAACTATGGTTGATTGTTGTTGCTGCTGATGCTGCTGTTGTTGTTGCTGTTGTGCCAAAGTTGTTGATGTGGTGACATTTGCGGCAGCAGCTGCAACAGCAGCCGTAGTTGCTGATGGGTGTGAGCCAAGCAATAAACCTTGTATCTCGTTCTGCGATAGGCTCGACACATCAAGAGGTGTGGTTTGACCATTCAGCTTTGCACTGGGAGCACTAAACATAAGACGCAACGCAACAAAATAATTGCAAAATACGAACGGGCACACAACACCAACATCAAGAAAAAATTATAAAAATAAAAACAAAAAAGAGAGAGAAAAGAGAGAAAAAAGCAAAATGAAAAAAGGTTAAATTAAGTAATTAAAATTCTTTATGCAACAAATATGCGAAACACTTTACAACAAAATGCATCACAAAGAAAAAACAAAAAAAAAAAAAACGAAAAAAATGCACAATTTTTCTATAATTTTATAATTCATTGTCCATTTGTCTTCTGGAAAAAATCAAGTTATTGTTATTTGTAAAAAGATGATTTCAAATTAAAAACACGATTTTATGAATGAATTTCAAAAATACAAATACAAAAAAATCGTTCATTGTTTTTAAAAATTAAAAAAAAAAAATACTAGATAAAACATATTTTACTTTATTCTAATACTTTAAGATGTTTTTTTTTTTGTAAATTTTTATTTAGTTTATTAGTTTTATTGTTATTTTATTTCATATTTTTGTCTTTAACTCAAATGATGATTTAAGTTCATCCTGACTACATCCAACCACCACATCGAACAATAAAGACATTCCATTGATCAATTAGGTTGAATGCTTTCTGGTAAGAGAAACAAATTTGGTCGGATGAAAAAGGAAATTGTGAAATATTTTTCAATGTTTAATTTCAAAATTTTATTATAATTGTACGTTGACACTTTACAATTAGTTAAACTATTTTACTAAAATTGGCAATAAAATCCTTTTTCTTTTATTTATTTTTATTTTTACACTTGTTCGTTTGATATTTTTCTCTTAAGTAAGTTTTTTTTTCTCCAATTATGGTGATAATGATCATAATTGTTTGCAATAGATTTTTTATGGTCTATTGGTTAATGAGAGGACACTAACCAAACAAACCAACAAACAACCAACTAAACTGGCAACAGTTAATGTTACTTTTAAAGTGTATTTGTTCGTCTGTCTGTGCATCAGTTTGTCCGTCCTGTCATGCAGATACCAATGGCAATAATGCTGCTGATAATGATAATATTATTATATTTATATGAGTTTGTTAATATTATATGATGTTGTTTTGGTATTTGTTATTGCTATTGTTGTTGTTGGTGGTGGTGGCTTTGGCAACAACTGTTTTATACTAGTATTCGAAATAAGTTACATATAACAACTTAATTGAACTTGAAATACAGTAAAACAACTTAACAATGAAACCAAAACAATAAATCAACTTATTTTTTTTTTTTGTTCACAAACAAAAATAACAAATAAATATTTTAAGGAGAAACGAAATGAAACAACAAAAATTATGAAAAAAGTGTAAATGTTGTTGGTTTGGAAATTATAAAATATGAACAATTCTATACACGCTCCTATAATATTGGTTGTTGTTGTTGTTGTTGCTCTATTGATCATTTCTGCACTCATTTTATAAAAATAAAATCCATTTGAATCAATCCTTTCCTTCGATCAGTTGTAACAAAACATGTGAAAAAAAACTAAGCATGCAACAAGTTGTAATAGTGGACGTACATGTTATTTTTATATTGTAGTATAACTAGCAAAAGCTATTATTGTTTCGTGTTTTTTTTTTTTTTTTTGTAGTTGTTGCTTTAGATAGGTAAACGCTCTCTTTTGTAGCTCCAGAAAATCAATCAAACCACAAACAACAAAAAATAACCCAAAATAGTTAAGTCAAAATCAGAATTAAATAACAAGAAACAAACCACAAAATCATGTTTCAGTTTTATATACAACATTTTTACTTTTTGCAAAAAAAAAAAAAAAAAAAAAAAACACACACAATAAAGATAAAAAACTGCAAGCAGGCACGCGTCAACAATTTAATGCCACAAATCTTGAATATTCAACTCTCAAAATAAAAATACAGCAACAATATATACGACGTTCTGCAAACATTAAAAAAATAAAAATAATAACAAAACATTATTGTAGTTTGTTGTTGTTGTTTGTAATCCAGAAAATCTGGTCTAAGATTTCACATCATTTCTTTTGTTTTACATTACAGATCCACTCACTCATTCACTCGCTTACTACTCATTCTGTAGGCGAATATTTAAAGACTAATAAACCAGCAGCTGTTTTACGAGGGTGTGGAAATAAAAACAAAACAATACAAAAACGGCAAATTATATTGATAACAACAAAATAATAAATAAATAAATAAATAAATAAATAAATAAATAAATAAATATACACGTATATAAAAATCATACAGGTGTCTGAGAAATGTTTTCATTTAATTAATGTTCACTTCATTATTTTTCTTTTCTAAATTAGAGAGTTTTGAAAGAATAATCTTTAGGAATATTTCCATATTTCCAAATATTTTTTAAACAAAGAATTTTTATTTTATTTTGTTTACATTTGACATAAAGACTTTAAATCGAAAATAAATATTTATTACTTTAAACATTTATTACATTTTCCACCCTCCTCTCTTCTTTATCACTCTACATATATATTTTTTATCTCTAAACATTAAATTACCAAAAGGTTTGGAATTCTAGTTAAAAAGATTTCCAAAGAAATTAAAACAAACCAAAATGGACTCATTTTTAGTTCTGATGAACTAAAAAAACTAAAAAAAAGTACAAATTGAATTTAACTACGTTTTTGTTATTATTATTGTTGTTTGTACTAATATAAAATAAAGATTTGCGCACTTTTCTTTAGAAAATGTTTCGGTATAAATTCATTTAAGTTGAACACAAACTACGATCATAACAATGAATAAATGAATGTGAATGTATGAATATGAATGTATGAATGTGAATATGTTCAGTATGGAGCATGGAAAAGGTCATCACAAACAAATAAAATAAAACATTTATAAAACTTTATTATAACTCTCTTCTAGGCAACACTGAGACAATTAAATAAAACGAAAATTGTTATTGCGTACTTTTTCGTAATTTTTCATTTTTTTCTTTTTCTTTTTCATTTCTCATTTTTACACAATTTTAAATAGAATTTTTAAATATAAAAATTAAAAAGATCCATTTATTTCATACAAGTCTTTATTGTTATGTGGAGCAATTTGTTAAGAAAGATACAAAAAAAAAAAACAAGAACAAGAACAATTTCCACGAAAATAGTTTTAATTGTTGTTTATGTAACTGTTGTTGCTGTCAAGGAAGCTTGTTGAAAGAAGGTTTATGGATTTTATGGTTTAATGGAATTAAACTGTATTTTTAGTGAGGTGATATACATAAATACACACATAAATGTACATTAAAACTAACAACTTTATTAGGATGATCCCTGTAGTATGATGTTAAAAAATATATATTAATTGATTTTATTACTACAATTTGCACATTATAAAAATAAAGACAATTTAAATATTACAACAACTTTTTGTTTATTGTTACGATTTCGCTAAAGTTTTAAAAATCATCTCCGATTGGATTATAAGTGATTATAATTTCTACTTAACAAAAAAGTCATTCAAAAGGCACTAAATTTGATTACTAGTGATCCGATTTCAAAAACCTTGCTCTTATATAAATAAGTTTTAAAAATACATTTATCTGAAAAAGGATAAATTCGTCGTTTATTCGAGGATGTTTAACAAAAACAACATATAAAAAACTTTGAGTGCGACTATGAGGGGATCTCTAGAAAATCTAGTTTAGTTTTTTTCACTACAGATTTTACATTTCATTTAACTATAATCAACGGACATTCACTTAGGTTCAAGTTTTTTTAAAATCTGATAATTTTCAAGGAATTTACATCATATTTAAAATATGATATTTTTATTTTCTATTTAAATCAAATTTTTAATTGCGTTAAAAATCTAAACAAGGACAAATTAAAAAAAATCAAGAAATTTAAATATTGTATTGATGTAAAGTTTTGTTGATTTTTCAAAAACAAATTATCGGATGAAAACAAAATTTAACGATAATTTATTGCTAAACGCATCCCATTACTATTCCAAGAAACATCAAAATTTTATAACCATATATAAATTATATATAGTCAAAAGCATGTCAATTTTTATGACTCTCAATGTAAGCAAATAGGAAATTTCGCTTCATATATAAAATAGTTTATTATTATTATCTATACACATATACATGTAGTGGGAGTTTCAATAAAGCTTATAACTCAAAATTTTAGTCATCTAAAATTTAGTAGCAACCTAATGTATAAGTATACTTACATATATGTTAAAAAATATGTTTCAATTTATTATTCTTTTTTATTTGTAACAACAAAAAATGTAATAAAGAATTCATAAAGTCCAATAAACCGTTTAATCTGCTACAACATTAAAAATGACATACAACTAAACAAAAACATACAAATAATACATGTATTTTTTCACATACATACACTCAAAAAATTTTTATATTTACTGTTTATAGTTTATTTAAAAAGTTTTCAGTAAAGTTGAAAAAAAATGAAATTTCAGTTGTTTAACATTTAAAAATTTAATTTATTTTTTGAGACTTTTTGTCTTTTAAAATTTTTTTTCAATAGTATACAAATTTGTCAAGAATATAATAGAAAATATGTATAATATAAAACACTTTATATACTAAGAAAAAGGAAAATACAGGAAGTGGTAAGTGATAATTGAAAATTACATCAGATGACACGACATGGCCAATTTAAGATGTTCCAAAAATATAAATTTCGCTTCGAAATAATTGGTAAGATATGCATTATATATAAAAAATATATAAATCATTTTTACTATTTTTAGAGAAATCGAAACTTCAATTCCTTGTGCAGAAATTAAGAAGATAGTGTAGGGCTATAAAATGTATGTTTTCTTTGATTTATTTGATATACATATGTATGTCTATTTAATTTGTTTGCAATTATGTGCAATTTCGATAACAATTAATAAATATAAAAAGTTAATACATCTATATTTCATTTTTTGGAGGGTAAATAATTTTAGTTTTATTAAATGAAGAAAACAGTAATTTATATTGTTCATGTGGTTATATTTTCTACAGTTAATATAAATGAAAATGTAAGTAGTAAGCTTTTTTAAAAGAATTTTCATTTATTTTAAATGTAATTTTCTGTTGATTTTACCTACATAATTTTTTGAGTGTATGCATATAAGTACGTTCATAGTTTCCTATTAAAAGTGACATCTAACTACATACATATGTGCATATATATGTACATCATAACCGTTTCATTTTCAGTATTTTTTTCTCATTTTATCAGAATTTTATTTTTATTATTTTTCTAAATTCAAAAAAAACCCTTTTTACTTCTGAAGTAAAACAAATAATACACACTTTTACATACACAAAAATGCTGAAGGTCATTTTATAGTTAAAAAAAAGAAGAAAATAATAAAAAATCTGCCATAAAAAATAACTCTGTAAAAATAATAACAAATAAAATAGAATTTTTTTTAAGTTGAATAATTTTAGAGATTGAAATTTTATTTGATTTAAAAATTGTTGTTTTTGTAAATGTTGTTATCTTATTTGGAAAATCGCTACTCTCATCATCAACGATGTCATATAAGTTTAATGTACTGTTTTTCTGTTTGAAGTTGCAAACAAAAATTAAGATAAAAATCTTAAAATTTCATCTTTTAGATTTTACACATCTCATTTAAGTTTGAAGGAAATTGAATTTTATTTTGCTTCAACAAAAATTCTTATTGATGCTTATCTTGTCTACAGTTGCATTATCGGGCCTCAGAGGCAAAAAAGAAAAAAATAAACACAGACACACAAAAAGAAAGGGTTGCATTATTATGTGGCAAGTTTACGAATAATGAAAAAATATGTAAATCTTTGTGTCTTTTTTTCTTTCTTCTTTCTTCTGTTAGTCCTTTTTTCTGCTGCTTATCCAATCTGCATTTTACTTTATTTATTCGTTATTATTTCTTTGTTTTCCAATCGACTAATCATTATAAATGTTAAACTATTTATTTACTCTCTTGAGATGTGACCATGATCAAAGTATTTCTTGCAATGATTAGTTGTGACTGGCTGGGAATCAATTTCATTAAACCGGGATTAAGCAGAACGTCAGTTGTTTTCCTTTTTTTATTGTTATTTTTTATTTCATCTCAAAAACTAATAACTGCTCCTTAGAGCTTTATACAACATTGAAAAGGGAAGATTTTTTTAACAATTAAAAGGGCGATTGTGAAATCATTTTTATATTAAAGCATCAGACCATATAAATTGTAATTTATAACTAATTTGCACAACAGCAGGTGGTTTAAAATCAGAGTTCTTTTTAATACACAATATTTATTATGTATTATGTATTATCCGAATGCAGAATAAATTTCCTATGTTATTTAATTAAACTTTTTAGCAAACCTAAATATTCTGTTTATGAATATAATTTTTAGTGAAGATAATATGTATTAAGAATATATAAAGTTAACAAAAGCTTTATAACACTATAGCAGTGACCATCAAACAATATTCCAGAATACGAATATACAAACATAACATGAACGTTATTTGGTGGTGAAGGTTCATGTCGGTCTGTTTTGAAATACTTTCACTATATTTAAACTCTAACACAAACTTATTAACTTCAAATTGTGCTTCTTTTTTTTTTTAGGTTACCTCTGCATTATGAGGTCATTCCAAGAACTTTAAACGTATAAATGGAATATTTAATATTACTTTTTTCGATTGCACTAAAGCTTAGTACACTTATTTATGGCATCGACACGATATTTAAAGTTTTCGGTTGGAATTTTATTTGATTCAAAATGTGATTGTTTCGTTAAATTTGTAAAAATTGAACACTCTTTTACCAGTTATCTGAAATGAATGTCTATAAAATGAAGTTTCTAATTATTATTAAGCAATTTTTAATTTCACATTTAAGATAAATCAAATTTAAATTAGGCGAAAATTTTGAACTTTGAACCGCTATAAAATTCAAATAAACAAGAACTTGAAAATCATCAAATTTCATATTAATGCAAGAAAATCAAAGTTTTCAATATTTAAAATTTAAAAAAAAATTAAACATAACAAAAATAATAATTTGCAATAATTTGTGAAATTATAGATTTCATTTATATTCTGCATTATTAGAGTTAAGTCATAAATGTTTTATTTATTTCACTTTAATTATTATTAAATTTTATTTAATTCCTTGATTTAAATGAATTCCTTGTTTTATCCAATTTGATTTTGAAACTTCAATTCTTCAATTTTAAATTCATTTAAATTGTTTTCAATTAAATTGTTTTTATTTTATTTATTTAAAATGTCAAATTATTAAATTTTTTTGAATTTAAATGAAATGAGATTATAATTTCAACATTTTCTTAAAAAGACAGTAATTAAATATGAAATTTATAGTATTTAAATGAAATTAGAGTAAAATTAAAAGATAAAAACAAGATTTCAATAAAAAAAAATCAAAAAATGATTGAAACTTTTAAGTTTTTTTTTTTTTTTGTCACATTGACTCAAATATTTTTTCAGCAATCAATGTATCAAATTCAAATTTATTTTATTTGGCCAATAAAAAAGGATGTTAATGTATTAAAATAAGGTCAAAAATGACGTAGAAATATATACATTTATAAATAAATGTATGTTTACACATACATATGCATTAAATAAAAAAATTAAAAAAAAAAAAAAACTTTTATAAAAACCTTCATTTAAATTTCAATTACAAGTGTCTCCACTGAGAGAAATTGTGAAAAATTTATGATATACTGGTATTTTTATTCAAAGTCATTGAAATTATGGAGTGTTACTCTATTTGTTAATATATTGTTTTGTATATGTTTGTGTGTTGTCATTTCGATTGTAAACGACCTTTTAATTTGCATAACTTCCGCAACACGTGTCCTTTAATAGATTTTATTTTTGCAGATTTTAATTTTTGTAACCTCCACCACCACAAGCGTTGAAAGGGGTGTAATGTATATATATTCTTGCATCACATTAAAATCTGAGTTGATTTGGCTATGACTGTCTGTCTGTAGTATTTATTTTAGTTTTGAAATGTTTCCTATTTAAAAGCAGCAAAATCGGTTCAGTATGTTATATATAAGGAATACATTCATATATTGTAAACGTTTGTGAGTATAAAGTACATGTACGTAACAAAATATATTTCTGAGACATTTGTGATGGAGGGTATTAAAGATTCGTCATAGCCGAATATAGCATTCTTACTTGTTTTATTTAATCTATTCCACATAATTTTAAAATATATTTTTTTCAAATAATTCACCAACACAATTTTAAATAGTTCTTAATAATAATTTAATTTGTGATATTAATTTTAATTGCATGTTTAGTAATTATTAAGAAAGAAGCCGACTTTTAAATACCCTCTATTTCATTTCATCATATGTATATCAACACACGCTCTATAACTTACAGTTTCTTAAATAATTTTGTCGCAAAATAGTAAAAATTTATTTAATTTTCATCACTTATCACTTTTTTTCTGAAATGATTTTTTATAATTGGTGGTACAGTCAGGAGCATTCCAAAACTTTCCGAACGAAAAAATGTAATCCTGGATATCAACTCCTTCGATTTTCATCGAAATTCGGTAAAAGTTATCATTTTATTAAAATGGATGGTTAATTTTAGATATCTTTGAATTACAACAATATTTTGAGATCATAAACTTAAAAAAATGATCTTTTGTAATATTAGTGAGAAAGTACAGTTAATTAAAAAGCATTTAGTTGAGCCCAGGATTTTTTTTAAGTGAGATTACAAACTGTATCAGAAAAAAGGATGTTTTTAACATTTTTACGAAAAAAAATCAAAACTTGAATAGCGATAATATTTAAAGGAAAACTAATTTTAATTTTTAATCGTGTGGATTCGTAGAATTTTAGAATGACACTATAATTATTCATTTTGAAAATATAAATTCCATTTCTTTTTACAAAAAAGCCGTTTTTATTTATTATTGGACCGATATTGCTGGTTTTAAATATTTATCCACTTTGGAGTAATAAGATAAATATTGTTCTGATTTGTGTTACAAACTTGATGACCAATTTAACTTAACTTTTATTCAGAATTTGCGTAAACAAATAATATTTTATTTAAAACAAATTATTTAAAAAAAATATTTATCAAATTCTATATAATATTACAAATTGAATAGAATAATAAAAATTTAATAAAATATTTAAAACTATGAAGAGATTATGATTTACAACTGTATTATCACACGGTCATACAACAAGCAACTACAGCAGAATGTAGGTGTCGACTACATTATACGACACATGCTACAATTACAATTACTACAACAGCCACAACAACAAAATTATTTAAATATTAAAAAATATTTAAAAAATACCAACACAATTGATAACAACAAAAATATATATAAAATAATTAACCTTTTGGGCGTTAAATGGTCAGAAGCAGAGCAGAGATTCTTAAATCTTAATTTTTTTATTCTATTAATATTTTTTCGTAAAATTGTCTCGTAACATTATAAATATTTAAGAAACTCTGAAGACTAGTATTTGTGTCGGACATTGTGTTTTTAATACCGACAACAGTACAACAGCAACAAAACTAAAGCAAATATGTGAAAAGGAGAAAAAAGCTTAAATAAAAAAGAACATTATAGAAAATTGATTAAGAACTATTTCAAAGATATAACAAAAAAATGATGAATTGAGATTACAATAACAACAATTACATATAGAGTCATTGAAATTTTCATTATTATGTTTTTTTTTTAAGTTTTGTGTTGTAATTTCCAATAAACAAATCTTTGCAAGGGTGTGGCTCGCAATTGACCGGTGTACATTACACTGCATAAGAGTAATATTCAAAAAAAAAAAAAGCACACACATACACTCACACAGTTAAACAAAAAATATGCATGTATATATGTTTATTTTTAAGTGTATATATATGTTCATTTATCTATGATGATTAGTGTCCCAATCAAATGTATAGGTTAGCGACACTTGGCAAGTGTTAATGGAAATAAGATTCAAATAACTGATATATATATATATATATATATATATATATATATATATATATATATATATATATATATATATATATATATATATATATATATATATATATATATATATATATATATATATATATATATATATATATATATATATATATATATATATATATATATATATATATGGTTGTTGATTTGTAACTGAAATTATAAGGAATACCAACAAATCTATATGAATAAGTAATATTAATATGTAAATAATGGAAAGCCCAATGACCATGTATCTGTTCTTCTTATTCCTTTTTAGTCCAAAAATGGATTTATTTATTTAGTTATTACTATTATTATTATTATTATTATTATTTTTTTTTGCTTAAGTCGAAATGAAACCAATGTTACCACTTTTTTCTATCAAATATTTACCATATTAACAGTCTCCTGTGGTATCTAACTTATACTTAAAAGCAGTATAAATTTATTATACTCCAACATTTAAGTTTTAGCTGTGTTGGATATGAAAAATTTAATAGTTAGTCTCATAATATTTGCGAAATATTTATCACTTTAATTCGATTAATTTCGGATAATTTTTAAAAAATATTCTATAAATTTATGAATTTTACATTACATAATTTTTTGAATCAACTTCGATTTCGGTGAAATTTTGTACAAGTTTTTATGTCATTAATACAAAATGTTTAAGACAATGAATTTAAAGTAAAGTTATGCTTAAATTCACTTTCTATCAGATTTTGTCTCATTTCAAACTTCGATTTTATCTCAATTATATAATATTTTTTTCTAAGCACTACAATTTTAATTTGATATACCTGTTATTCGATTTTATATGTTTTGAGATTACATGAATGCCTATTAAATCTAATTTCTCTTGAGTATTGCAAAAGAATTGTTTATGATAAAGGCCCAAATTCATCTATAATTCAGAGATATTCTTTTACTTGGATAACATTTTGTTACCGATACTATGGTCACAATATTTTGATTGAGGTCATGAGGGGATTTTTAACTTTTATGGAATCAAAACTGAACAAAATATTTTGTTTTTTCTTTTCATTTGATTTACCGTCGAGTTAAGAATTTTGTCACAATTAACATTATTGAAAATGATATCTTTTTTTCGGAAGTGTTTGGAATGTTTCAATTTTATAATAATATTTTGATTACGAATGTCATTTCATCTTATTATTTGTATTTATATTTATATTAAAGTTTTATGGTCCGAGATAATTAAAAAAAATACCGAATTATACTAAAATAGATTCAATTTTATTTACAATTGAAATTCCAAATTTCAATAAATATTTGCATTTTTGAATACTAACCTCCAATGTAATTCTGCATCTGAAGTGGAACCATCTTTTTCGGGAATTTTATAATATTCATAAACAAAAGAAGTTGTTCCATTTGAAGTTTGTACCTGATGCAATTGTGGTGTTCCTAAAGAGCTTAAATTAACTGTTGCAGCAGCAGCTTCAATTAATTGGTGTTGATCGTGTTGTTGCTGTTGAGGCTGCTGTTGTTGTGACTGATGTTGGTGATGATGTGATTGTTGCATTCCCGTTCCATTTTGGTCATCTGTCTGTTGTTGACTATGTGGATGTGAGGCACCATCATTAGGCGATAAACTAAGTAATGTTTGTGGTGTTGCCGCCGATACGACTGTGGTCATTTGGGGATGTTCAAAGTATCGTGAAGCCACAGAAGAAGCTGGTAACTGATAAGAGTTGCCATTGTGTTGATGTATTATTACCTCATGGGTACTGCTCTGATGATGTGCGGAGGACATACTTAACGGTTGAGCTTGTGATGAAGGGGTCGAAGGTTTCGGTGAAGTAGAACCAGAATTTAATGAATCACCATTTGTTAAAACAGTACGGCGTCTAAGATTTTAGTTATAATTCAAAATTTTTAATTAAATTAAATACATTTATTCCATTACATAAAACAATCTATCTGTCTATATATCGATTGAAAAGAATAAAATAAAACTTAAGTGTGTGTATTGTCCCAATTAAATATTTAAATTTTTCCTAAAGAAAACATTACCATAATTTTTTCTCTTAGTGTTTTTATTACACTTTATAAGTGTTTTAAGTTAAAAATTCTTATAAACTTATTTCACACGGTCCCTTTTCGGGGTAAAAAAAATAAGTAAAAATTGATAGTTTTTATTACTTTATAGCAACCAAACAATTCAAATAAAATAAATAAATTAATAAAATGTATGAATTAATAACAAAAAAAGTCTTAAAAATAATAAGGAAGTTGAAAGGGGTAAGAAAAAAATAATGCAAATTTGTTAGTCCTTAAATCGAAAGGAGTAAAAACTCTAACAAATGTTAAAGAAAGTAAACAGTAATTTTTTATATTTCCTATTTTTTAGGTCCTTTCTTTGCTTCAAAGGGAAGAAGACTTAAGGGTGTTTTCTTTACAGTTCGACAATTCATTCCGTGTAATCTGATACCGGGATAAGCTATGGATGATATAAAAACAGTAGCTGTTGTCTTAGATACATTTTTTCTTGGTTTGTTTGTCATTATTCATTTTTTATTTTTAGTTCTTCTTTTTTATTCTGATATTTTAGTTTTAAATATCTTGTATGTAGAGTACATATGTTGCATATTATTGTTGTTGTAGTTGTTGTTGCTATTGCTATTATGTTTTTTTATTATTATTATTAGTATTTTGGCTGATGTTTAATCATTCGTAAAAAATTTGTTTATTAAATTGTAAAAGGAAGATGTTGACAACACAGGAAAGGCGAATGAATCTATTAAACAATATAAACCAAATTATGGCCTTTTTTCTTAAAATATAAAAGACAAGACAAAAAATATTTTCTTTAAGCAGTCAGTTAAAATAAAACAAAAATATTAAACCATAAAATGTCAACACATATTTATAGTTAAAATAAAGGACTTTAAAGGAGTTTTTTTTTTATTTTGTTGTTCTTTACAAAAAAAAAAAAAAAAAAAAAAAAAAAACAATAATAATAAATTAATATTTCTTACAGAAACTTTAATCAGCAATTTAACATGTAAATGAGAAATTACAAAATGATACGCTTTTAAGCATATCGCAAGCGTTATTTGAATAAATGCTTGAATTAAGGGATTTACTACATTTTTTGTGTGGATTATATAAGTTTTATTTTTTTTATTATCTCTACTAAATAAAAATCTTTGTTAATTGTTATTAATCTTTTTAGAATTTTGTCTTTTTTTTAGCAAAAAGTCATAAATTGTGCAAATTATTATTTCTTTGTTGGGTATATTTTGATATTTTATTTAAGTTTGTTAATTTTTTTATATATTTATTTTTCATTATTCACATAATCGTACGAAAACATTAACGTTTTTTACTGTCATTAGAAATAATCCCAATAACAAAATAAAAGCGTAGAATAAATTTTAAATAAAGAAGAAAACAAATCTTATTCGATAAATTATAAATTATACACAAGTTTAACATTTGGCATTTTAAATTTGATTTACTTAATAAACACAAATTAACTGCAAAATTATATTTAAAGCAGTGATTCAAAAAAAAAAAAAAAATAACAATAACAATAAAATAAAAAATAAATAAATAAAAAATACAAATTAATGCAAATTCAAATTTAAATAAGATAAAATGTATATAAGTAATAAAACCAAATATACAAACATAAAAATATAAGAAAAGTAATATAAAAAAGTAACGGTCAGTAAAAATGTGCTCTTATAAATGTTTGCTTGGCAACAACATTTTTTAAGATAAAATTTTAAAAATGTTTGTATAAGGAATGAAGGATATATTAATACTTAAAATTAAGATTCATTCAATCATATAAGACTCCATTTTTTATATGTCTGTTTGTCGTTGCTACCAACAGTTCTATACATATGATTTAAGCACAATGAAATCTGGCATAAAAGTTTGCTGATATCTGGAGCTGAAGGCATTAAAAATAGTAAAATTCAGTAAAAAAGTTAAAGAGTGACTTCTTCTTTCAGTAAAAAAGTTAAAGAGTGACTTCTAAGACAAACTCAGAATTTAAACAAAAAAAAATTGTAAATTACAAAATTAAAGATAATAAAAATTAAAATGCAATCAATTAATTCGAGAGAATATTTCAATAAAATAATATAACAGTCCTGCACATTTCTAAGCATAACACTAATTGAAACTCATCACAAATATTCATAGGTTTCATATTTCGATTACATCAATACCAAATATGTTTATACAATAATTCTTAATCTCAAAACTAATTATTTTGAAAATAAAAGTTATTAAGTGCTTTTAACTATGTATAAAACAAACCAATTAGATCCTATTAGAAGCCCACATATTCACACACACATACATACACTCTGAAATAAACTCATGTAGAAGACACATGCCACAAACTTTAGAAAGAGGGAAAAAATATTCCAAATATAAATTAATTTAAAGCCGTTTTAATGACGTTTATTCAAATTAGTTAATACATTAAACTTGATGATTAAATATGCAAATTAATTGCTATTGATATTGTTACTGTTATTGTGTGTTTAACACCAAACAAATTCCTTATAATTCCGTATCAACAATATTGAACTAGAAATAAAATGAATCATTTTCTAATAAATAAATTATTATGAAATTTAAAATCACACACACACACACTTACATACACACAAACAACAACAGTTATAAAATTGTGTAGAAACAGTAGCAATTAAAACTATACTATAATAATTATAATTTTTTAAAATTAACGTTATTACAATAAAGTACATTCTTAAAATTTCATTACAAGTGACAAAAAACTTATAAAAAAAAATAATTAAAAAATTATCATACCTTTTCGAGAAGAATAAATACGAGCAATAATTCAATGTGTTAATATAAAATAAACTCTACAGAAAATGGCCAATATTATAGAGACAAGAAATTCATTTAAAGCTTATAAAAATTTTAAATAAACTTAAACACCTTTTGGTCCACTGTGACTGATGTGGTAGGCTAACAGTAGCCTTAAAGTTGTTTTACACACAGAAAAAAGAAAACATGAACGTTGAACATAATTGATTTAAGATTGATTAAATCTATTTTCATTCAGTTTAAATTCAAAGAATTTTTTTTAATTCAAGAATATTCTCATGAAGCTGTACTGTGAAACAATGTTAAATAACCATTTTTTGTCTATGAAACAAAATTATATCTACAAAAAGTTAATTTATTTTTATTTTAATTAATTTTTAGCTGATTTTTTCTGTGTATAATAATTACGGAATCGGAAAATTTAAAAGAAAATTTTAGTGAAATAATCTAATAAAATCACGTCAGTTACAGATGGTTAAAAATTGTTATAAAATGAAAAAAAAAAGTTTCGATCTTATTAAGTGACAAAATTTTATAAATTTACTAAATTATTATTTTATTATTTTTTTTAGATTTTAACTCGATAATGTTGCGATTATGTAGACCACCATCTGTAGTTTAAGCAAATGTAATGATATTAATAAGATTTTTTTAATTTATAATAATAAGACTATAAGTTTGTATGTGTATATGCTTGTGTATATTAATCTGTGTAAACTGTAAACATTTAAAAAATATATACATAAACAAATTATTGAAGGACAAACGAACATTGACTGCAGTTAAAGCTAACTCACAAACACATTCACATACAAACCGATACATATAAAAACTCTTGAAAATTAAATCAAAATCGTTAATATATTTATTTTGTTTAATAATACAAAGACAAATATAACAATTAAATTAAAATTATATGAGGTCAAGCACGATCACATAAAATCACCTACATCTTATCAGATTTTATTTAAAAATATGTTAATTGTTTAATGATTTTTTGTTATTAATAAATAAATTAAGAACAGATAAAATTTAAAAAATTATTATTATTTATTTTTTTAATTTTTTTTTTTTTGAAGTTTAAATTTAAATTTAATTCAATTACAACTACTATCGATTATTATTCATATGTAGGGTATTCATACAAATTTTTATAAATTGTTACTTTTTAATATTGTTTCTTTTTTTTTTCAAGTTATATATATTTGTATGTGTGTATGTATATGTTCATCATTCATTTAATTATTCAGCAGTTGGTAGTTTGGTCAATATGTTTCTCATAAGTATTAAAGTTAAATTGTTATTATTGTTATAAGTATGTGTTATAATTACTATATATTTTAGACACTGTTGTTGTTGTTGCCAGTATGTTGTTTGAGTATATTGTTGCAATTACCAAAGCAAAGATTAAACTTTAACAAACGATGACTTTTGATTCCATTGAATCCACAATCATCATCAGTACATAATAAAATACAGTACTGTATGAGAAATAAAAAACAAAAATAATAAAAATGCCACAGAGAAATAAACAAACAAACAAACAGCAGATAAGCAAACTAAGTATAACAATGAAATTAATAAAAATTAAAAAATAAAATAAAATAAATAAAATAATATATATATATATATATATATATATATATATATATATATATATATATATATATATATATATATATATATATATATATATATATATATATATATATATATATATATATATATATATATATATATATATATATATATATATATATATATATATATATATATATATATATATATATATATATATATATAGAAATCTATGCGTTTTTAACATAGATTTCTACAAATCTATGTTAAAAACGCACTTCCGTCTGAATTATCATTATTTCCTAAAAAAGCGAATGCTTTTCAATTACTTTTTTTTAAGTATGTGTATGTGTGCATATGAATGTGTATTTATGTAAAAAACCTTGTCTTTAAATTGTTTTTAAATGAAATTTATGATTGATAATGTTAATCTTACAACATCATTAACATTAACCGTCAAAAGAAATAAACCTTAATCTTAAAATATAAATGTTTTATTTATTAATTTTTTCTTTTAAAGGAAAAACTATATTGTTTATTATTATTTTTGTTAGTAATATAAAGGAAAAAAGAGAAAAAATATTTTAAAGATTTTCAAGTGAATATGAAAATGATCGATGATACGTACATAAGTTGATTTTGATAATTTTACCATGAGAAATGATTAAAATACATATATCTAATTACATATATACATGAATAATCTTGGATAATATTGCATTAAATAAATCTTCAAGATTAATAAACAAAAGAAAATAAATAAAAAAGAAACTAAAAAATATTATTTCATTATAAAACATTCATTAGAGATTAATTTGCAAAATTTATTATGTAACATTAAAAGAATGTCAATATTATCTGGAATTGACACGAGTCGGAAATAAAATTTCCATTTAATCTGATTAAATACTTTTGTGGTTTAGTTTGTACACGCAGAGAAACAAACATTTATTGTTATCATCAATATGTTAATTGTTGAATTTATTTTATATAAAAACAATTTCGTTATTAAACTGCCGTTATAAAAAAAAGTATTGTTATTAGGACTCAATGATATTTTAAGTTTATAGAAAACTGAATATAAAGAAATATATTTTTCTTACAATTTGTGTTAAGATGGAAAAATATTATTTATAAATCAAAAAAAGCCAATTAGAAAATAATAAAATTATATGACGAAAATATTTCAAATAATGTTTATAATTTTAAAATGGACAGTATATTTAAATATTTCATATGAAGATATTTTGGTTCAATAGCTAAATAATGCGAACAAATATTTTTTTATTGGAATAACAATATAGTTTGTGACGATAACAATAAATAGTGCTATCAATGCAAAATAATAATGCGAATAAAAATGTTTAAAAAATTTGTTTATTGGTATAACAATAAGTTTAGTTGCGATAACAATAATTATTTTTATTAATGCAAAAATTACAAAGCGTTATCCTCTTTATCTTAAATTTTTAAGTTACGGAAATAATATCTAATAACAATAGTATGTTGCTTCTAGTTTATGATTACCGCAAACATATATTTTTCTTTGCGTGTAATGTAAATGCAATTTATGGAAAAGAATAAAATAGAACATGTTTCATCAAATTCAGTTCTTAAGTCTTTTGTCTTAACTGTATATATATTTTTAATTTTATAATTTGTTAGTATTTTTTTCTAATTTGTCTAATAATTATTAATTATTTGTTTATCAAAATATAAATGGTTTTAATATATATGTGTAAGTGTGTGTTTCAGTTCTGTCGTTTTTTTTTAGTTTTTTTCCTTCAGAATCATATGTATAATTAATCAATGGTTTAGGTATCAAAAAAGTGTCCATTTATTTGGCGTGTGCTGTTATGGTATCAATAATTTTGAAACTTGTTTTTTTGAAATTATTTAAATAACGTGTAAAGACTGAATACGAAATATTGTGAATTAGAAATGTTGTAGCAATAACCATTGCGAATAAGTATTATCGTATACATACACAATTATATTATTATTTTTAATTTTAATTTTTCATTTAAATATCAAT
Source organism: Cochliomyia hominivorax (assembly GCA_004302925.2). NCBI lineage: Eukaryota > Metazoa > Arthropoda > Insecta > Diptera > Calliphoridae > Cochliomyia > Cochliomyia hominivorax. The sequence goes on from PYHX02000494.1 coordinate 88,227,448, forward strand.
GTAAAAATTTGTTATAAATGAAAAATTGGAATATAGATATATATATATATATATATATATATATATATATATATATATATATATATATATATATATATATATATATATATATATATATATATATATATATATATATATATATATATACGTTATTTAATTGATTTTTGTTGTTGTTGTTTTAATTTTTATTATATATATATATATATATATATATATATATATATATATATATATATATATATATATATATATATATATATATATATATATATATATATATATATATATATATATATATATATATATATATATATATGCAACAAGCTTGTAAAAATATTTTTATAATGATTTTTGTGTAAATTATGTTTCTTAATCTTTTGATTATCTGACATATGAACGTATATTTTGTTTTTATTTAATATTTTTAATTATTTGAAAGACAAAATCTAATGAGTTTTGATTTTGTTTTGTTAATCGTATGTTATTTTTTATGTATTTTCAAGGCTCTTTGTCTAATAGTTTTAATTAAATGGTAATATAAAAAATCATTAACTTTAATTAGATAGACATTTTGTTAACAGTAGCAAATATACAATAAACTGTGCAAAATATTACATAATTTTAAAAAGACATTTAAATAAAAAAATTAAACAAAACTTTTAAAAAAAATTTCTTTTTAATCAATTTAAAAATATTAATTATCTTTATTACAACAACCAATAAAATTATAGTGTAAAATACGAACTTTTAAAGCCAAAAGGAATAAAATTAGTTCTTTCCAACAATTATTTTTAAACCAATAATCATTTATTTGCTGTTTTTGGATATACTATGAAAAACAAAAGACTTAGGAAACATACTCCCTGTGCATAAGAAAGAAGAAATATTAGACTAACGAAAATATTTAAATTAAAAAAAATATATAATTTTATTTGTTGGAAATGAACAAATATGTAAAATAAATAAAGCAATATTTATAATATAAATATTTAACAAAACAAAGGAAGTAAAAAATAATACAACAGCTAAATAAATAAGAATCGTGTTAAACTACTGAATCTGCATTTACACTTGCCATTATAATGAAGAAATGACTGACAAATGGTTGAATAGATGAACAGGCGAACGTACGGTGAATGGATGTATAAACGTAAAAACCGCCATTCAGTGGCATACATAAATAAATATATTTGTTTATACTTTTTCTTGTTTATTTATTTATTAAATAAACAATTGTTGGTTTTTGTTTACTTTAATATTTTGTTAATCGCGTACCGATGATAATTGTTTAGCTATTTATTTAGCGCCATTAGCACACGTTGTCGAATTGATAACCATGACAATTTTAAAACTAAAACAATGATGCACTACACCTTTGTAGCGGTGCTTTTTTTCTAACAAATTACTATTATTATTAATGTTATTAATATTTTTTCTTTAAAATTTATTAACACTTTCGTTTAAATATTATTATAAAAGTAAAATTCAGTAATTCATTTTAGACAACAGCATGCGGTCTTAATGTGAAAATTAAAAATTTTCTAATTAAAATTTCAAGATTTCTATTTTCGGTATTTCCCAAACATTTGTTTTGTTGTATATTTAAATAATTAGAGGGTTTAAACCATTAAGAAATTGTGTGACTTTATAAGTATTTCACAATATTTGACAACAATATCATTATTAGCAAAAAATATATATATAAAACAATAATAATAGACGAAAGAACAACCCTTTTGGAAATTAATATCACAATATTGGCAACAAGTTGCAAAATCTACCCTTTTTCTTTTTGCATGTATTCAATTGTTTGTGTTTTCTTCAACACTATAATTTTCGCTGCAGTTGAGCTAAAAGTACTAACAATTTCCTTTCAATAAAAAATTAATCTGTATTTAGTGCAGATTGTAGAAAATTGTGTCCCACAGAGTACAATGTTTGCATTGTTGTTTCCTGTTAATAAATTTTCACACCAAAGCATACACATAACAACTCGCATTGCAACAATAATGATAATAATAATAATAATTCCGCATACACACACATATACCTATACTTATGTGTGTAAGCATACTTGCTAATTTTTATGAATATAATATGGTTTCCTTTATTTTAAGTTGTGTCTACTTCCATAAAGGAAGGAAATGATTTGCTTTGTAAATATTTTACACGTATGTAGGTCGTTCGTTTTTGTTTTTGTCTTTTTTTCGTGCGGTGATCTTTTGTGTGTAAGTGAGTGTGTGTTTGTATGTAATGCAAAACTTAAGTTAAATGCCATGAAAATACCACAAATAACTGCCTACTGTTACAGCCCTAAAAGCGTGCGACTTTTTGACTTTTGCAAATCGACTTTATAAATAACAACAAACAATTTATAAAAAAATTAATATGTATGAAAGAATATAAACTCACACACGCACTTGAGTCTCTAGTGAACAAACATTGTTTTTATTTTGTGTTGAACATTATGAATACAAAACATAAAATGAAAATTGAATTGAAGGAGAAAAAGACAAAATTGACGCCCACACAAATACTGATTGGTAGTTGGTACACATAAGTACACAAACATTTTAGTTGAAAATAAATTATTTGCAATACAAAAACAAAAGTATATAAAATAAAATGAGAGGAAAACGAAGATCAACAACAAGGGAAAACCAATTAAATTTAATCACATGTAAATATATAATGTTAAAATGTAACACATGCATATACACATACATATACATTTGTATGTTTATTGTTTGTATGGTTGAGTGGTTGACTGGTTCACTGGGTTTTCATTATTAGCACGCGTTCAATTATACACTTACAATAGCAATAACAATGCATAATTCGCATTATGTGCTCCATTACCCACCCACGTTGCTCAGGCAAAAAAATATCATACACTACAACACTCAACAATTTTATTGTTTTTATGAGCGGCATTTAGATAAATTGAAGAAAAATCTCTCAGGTGTGTAAACTGTATTAGATGAGTAAATTAACAAACAATATTTTATGTCGATTTTAAAACTCGACTTGTAATTAGTTCCCAGACAAATGTGAAAGATACTAATGCCTTCTGCAATATCATTTATACTAACTTAAGATGAAAATATTGATCTGTAGAAATGGGCAATATCATTATTCATCTAATATAAATAATACAAGATCAAATCATATGAATCGTATAAGTCAAAAGTCTTATTTTAAGTTCGAATTAACTATTTTCAACTAAAATGATTTCATCTAGATATTTTAAAAGATTGATGGTGGAATTTTACATTCAGTTGAAAAAACTAAATCTCTTTGATTAACTAGTTATCAAATAAAACACAAGACACAACAATACTAGCAACAACAAAAAACTACAGTTATGTATATTTTACATTTGCGGTTAATAAAATTCAATCATACATTTTAAACTCAAAATTGTTTGCAAAACAATTCGATGTTTAAAATCATCAACAAAGAAAAAGAGAGATGCTGCTCTTACTGAAAAAAGTCTAATAAAAAATTAAAAAAATTCAATTTGTTTTGAAATTTAAATAAAATTTAAATTATTTTTAAATACCACAATCTTACTATTTCACAATAAGATCATGATCGTATTCTATTTAAAAAAAAAATTTAAATTAAAAAAACAGCTGTGTTTATTTAAGTAGAGAAACCTAGAGGAGAGATAGAAGAAAAGATTTTACTTAAACGACCGTTAGAAAGAACAGATGCTCTAAAAAGATAAAATGTTAACAGCTACACTAGAAGATATTAACGACCAGAAAACCATTTAAATCTTCAAGGCAACACCTTAGGCTTTTTTTAATTTCTCTTTCATTCATTTTTTTCTTTGGATTCTTTTCCAGGAATAACAACAAAAATCATGTGAAAGGATTGGCATTCCTTCGGACAACGTCCACATAAATAAAAGGGATACAAAAAGGCACCCTTTTGTTTGGAAATTATAAGGAAACGTATAAAACTAAAATTAATTTACATAATTTCAATACAACAAACGCGTAAAAAAAGGATGCGGTCGAGCATAATACGAAATGTATTCAGCAAAAAAACAATAACAAAATTTATTTACCTTTTTTACACAATAAAAGGACTTGGTATGTCATTGTTGGACATAGTTGTGTCCGATCTATTTTCAACGTACTTTTTTATAAAAAATAACTAGAAATACAAAAAAAGGACGACAACACGATGATGCTGTAAAACAGCTTATGCAAATAATTTTTTTTCATTTGAAATTTTCTTCAAATGCCAACAAAGGAATATCACCATCTCAACCCTTCTCTTCATCTCTTTCTGAATTTCTTATTGAAAAAAATTCAATCACTTGAAGAAGATATATATGAACACATTTGTGGCAGGTATGAAGAATACAAACTACCCTTAAGATGCATTATTTTACCTTCGTAAATATCATGAGTAAATGATCCTTTTATAATTTTATCCTCACTTCATTGTATACAATGTTATCTTAAAATGTCCATTTCAGTTAAAATTAATGCTTCATCAACGGCTCTCAAAGAAAAGTTGAATAACAAAATATTGAAATGTCCATTTATTCATGCACACGCATCCAATGGATTTTTTCATTCATACATTCACTCTACTTTACTTTACTCTACTCGACTCGACTCTTCTCTTTCATATTCCAATAATCACGCATTCTTACGTTCTATGGATAAGGAATCACTTAACAAAAAAATGAAAATGCAACTGAAAGGATGAACAACACAGCCATATAGGAAAAAAGGAAAGACAACAGACAGACACACTAACTGACTGACAGATGGACAAAGAAATACCATCAGCCAGTCGTTTAACGTTAAGACCCTTAAGGAATTTTATATATGTATTTTATATATGTGAATATAAAGAATAAGAGATGAATATGTATGTAATATCACAATGACGTTTATTCATCGTTTTCTTTTAACCGATTTCTCTTTCGTCGTGAACTTATTATAATTCCTTCGTTCTTTGTTTTTTATTTTGTTTCAAATGATAACGAGCAGTTGTTGCTTCGTTCATCGTTTGTTAGTTGGTCCGATCTGTTCATTTGTATTTAAACTCATAAAAGCAAAGAGTGTTTTATTAATTTTGACCGAGATTACGAGTACATGTATTCGAAATGATAAAAGAAACGAAAAATAATAAACCTAACAAAATTAACGTTAAACAAAAAAATTCTAAAAATCTTGTTGTATGAGGACGAGAAATAAAGATGAATATTGAAACACAAGCACACATGTTGACGAGCTTTTACAAAAAAAAATGCGAGAAGGATGCGTGTCCTGCTAAATAAAACACTTTAGAAAATGAAATGAAAAACAAAAATAATGTGAGAAAATCATTTCGTTATTTATTTAGTTTTTATTTTTTATTTCATCATCTTCCGTTTTCTAAATTGTTATGTGATCAGGTGCATCTGAAATGTGTTTGTCCGTCATTAATAAATATTGCTGAAGGTTTTTAAATTAATTAACATTTCATTGTAATTGTTGGATTCATAATACTCCTTACAGGAAGAATCAAATATTAAAAATCCTTGTAGATCATTGACAAACATTTTTTAAATAAAAATGTTCATTTTATTCTCTTAATCAACATAAATGCACTATAATTGTTGGAAATTATGTGTCACATAAACTAATCTTTTAAGTTTCCAACAAACCTTGAGGTATCTTTAGAAAAGGGATTTATAATTTTGGAAATACCCATATACACATTCATATATTACTTTGATCTTTCTTTATTTCAGTTATAAAACTTTTATGTAAATTATTTATGTTTTGTCTTTTGTTTTCGAAATTTAAATATTTATTAGTTTTGTTTTTTGGGTTTTATTTTTTAACAGATTTTCATTAAGAAAAATAATCATTCAAAATATATAAAATTAAAATCTCCATTTAACATAATATATTTAAATGTTTGTCCATCTATCTGTAGCTGATACACCTGTATGTATAAAAAATAATACTATGTGTGTGTCTATGTGTGAACACGCACAATTACAAACACAAATATTATGGAGATGTCGGTTTTTAATGCTTTGAGATTTAAGATTCTGGAAATAATGCCGCACGGTGAAATAAGACAGTTTTGGCTCACAGCCTGTGTAAAGAATACGTTGTTGTTGTTCAGACGTACAAATTTAAACAAACACATACACAAACCAACATTCATACATTTAAACATGATGGCTACAAATTTTCGGGTGTGGACCATAAATTTCTTATACGTATCACATTAATTAGCATCAATAAGAGTCAACCAAAATGGATATTGAATACTATATTTTAATATATATATATAAAGTAAAAACGGACAGACAGACAGACAGACAGACGGACCTTAAATGGAATGGACTCTAAATAACTTAAACATTTATGTGTATCGTATAAATTATTCATTCTTTCACAATACTTTAAAGTATCAAGTTAAATCAATTTATACTCTTACATATATTTAACAATAAGATAAAGTAAAGAAAGGGAATTTAGGGAATTTTTATAAAAAATACTGAAAGTTTTAAATATTTTCAATACAAATGAAAACGAAATAAAGATTTAAGTAAAAATCCACTAAATAAAGAAATTTAAAAAAAAAAATTATTATTAAATTTATTTGTTGATTTTGTTTCTATTTTATTTCATTTTTTTTTTAATTATTCATTTTTTTTAAATTTGTAATTTAAAAAATCATTAATTTTTTTTTTAATTTTTGAGAAACATCATCTTAACCTTAAACCTTAAAAGTATTTAGTTTTCTCATGTCATTCAATATTTTTCATTATTTAATTAAAATCTATTTTCATATTTTTGACTATTTGTTAATCATTTTATATATAATATTTTTGGTATAAGTAAATATAACAAATTTTAATTAAAAATTTTATTTTTCTAAGCCCCTAAGAATTTGACGATCCAGATGTTTTCTAAAAAATTTATATATATTTTTTAATAGTTTTCATAATCAGTGGAAAAAGCAATATTATTCAGCTATTAGGTCAGTATATTCCTATTTAGATATAAAAAACTAAATCCTCTTTTGCCCTCTGTCCATCTTTCTCCCAAAAAAAAAAAAATAACTAAAAAAATCTTAAAATTATGGGCATTCACTTTAACCTTTTAAACAAATTTGCATATTAAATGATCTTGTGTAAAGTCCGTAGAGTCCAAAAACACTTTTCAAATCCATACAAATGATTTATTTTAATATTTTAGATATAATTGTATTTACTTTAATTTTAACCCTCCATTTTCAACCCCATTTCCTATAGAAATAACCTTTTTTTCCGAGATACAAACACTAAACAAAACCGATAAATAATTTACGTAAAATGTGAGTATCACCACCACCTTTTGTGGGAATCTAAACAATAAAAAACACAGTTGTTCACATTTCTATTTAGGTATTCAAAATAAACTAATATTGTCCAGATGTAAAGGATTAAACCAGACCTTTGGTCATTAATTATAAAATATAAGAAAAATTGAAAAAAAAACAACAAAAAAGAAAATTAAAAAAAAAAAATTATTAAATGTTACTTTTTCCTCTTATTTCGTCTAAGAAACAGCATCGATGCAATATTATACGAGTTAAATGAATGGGATTTTATTTCTATGGATCTTCAATAATAAAACAATATTGAATGAATATACTTAGATGATTATAGTATGAACAATTTTAGATGATAATCAATAACAAATAAATTTTAACTCCCAACTCTGGCACCAATGTATAGTTAAATAAATCTTTAACCTATTAGAGGTTTACGCAAGCTCGAATTAACTTGTTACATGACGAATAATAACTTCTTATATATTTACTTGTAGATTTAAATGTCGACTTTGAGATTTCATAAAAAATCTGAATTAAAATTTTAAAAATGATATTTTGTCAAAAATAAAAATGTTTTAAATGCTGTATAAATTGAGTTTATCGCCCATAAATCAAAATAAATTCGATTATAAACACCCGATATCTCGAACATATTACTATCGTATCAAATATTATTTAAATTTTAATATCGTTTTTACTTGTATCTCAACGGGATTAGAAACTTGTCCGAAAATATTCCTCGTACCCTTGACATAATTGATCATACAATTTTTTACAAGTTTCGAGTTTAAGTTTGGCAATTGGACTATTTAAAAATTATGATGGCAAATTCACAGAATTTTAAATATAGACACTTTGGATTTTAAGAACTAGTGAAGCGATCCTGATTTGTTCTAATCTAAGCCGTTTAAAAAATGTTTTATATGAAGAATTTAAAAATTTGAAATTATAATGAAAACAATCTTAACTTTGCCACCAATTTTTTCCAGCACAATACAACATAAACAACTCTATAAAGAAACAAAAATGTATTTATTATTATTATTATTATTATTATTATTATTTTTTTTTTTTTTTTTTTTGACAAAATATAAAACACAAGACACTAATTACAAAAGGGCAAAATCTGATCAGAAATTAGGTTTTAAATCTATATATTTCCACAAGAAAATAGTGTCAGATTAAGGTTTTAACAAAAACCCAATAATTTAAATACAAAATGCTCACAGAAAAATCAATGTCTAATTATTTAAAACTGCCATAAATTAACATTTCTCAGTTATAATTTTTCTTTATATATATAAAAAAAAAATAAATAATCCAACACTGTTTCACCATAAATGCTGTTTTCTGAGCATTTTTTTCTTTGAAGTTTTTAAAAATTTTCGTTGAATAATTTTTTAAATCAATATTAAATTATTATTATATCTACATTTCAACACAAATTTAAAAACTTTAAATTTAAACTGAATAGGAAAGAAAATTGAACAATCTTAAATCAACTATGTTCAACGATGACTTATGCTTCATGTTTTTTTCTGCGTGTAGTCAATATATTATTTCTGTAAATAAACTCTTTTTTCTAAAATATTCTTTATAAAAAATTAAAACGAAACTACTAATCAATAATTTATTATATAAAAAAATAAAAAAAAAGTGTTCATTTTTAAAAATTGTGTTTTTCCTTGTTTTGTATTTAAATTGGAAAAGAAGGCCTAATTAGAAATATTCGAATTTGAATTCGAATTTGAATTGAAAAAAATATATAAAATTTTATCACATTTTTTTTATATTGGACCTTTAACACAATGATTTCGTCTCTCTTAATTATAATTTATGATAATTTTATTTCTTATTTCACGGGGAGAAGAAAACAAAAATTACAACAACAACAAAACTATAAATAAACTACGATTTAAATAACAAAGATAAACACGAAAATATTAAGAAAAAAAAGAAAACGATGATAGACCAAAATATTTGTTGTAAGCAATTTACGTCGTCTCATCTCATTTCCATGAATATCAATTTTACAGACTCAATAATTTATTCATTCAATCCATATGGAATCTGCCGTCGCTGCGTTTATCAATTCATTGAGGCCTTGATACAAGATCCATCCCATATTATATTATTTTAAATTTAAAATTTTTATAATCTTATATTACAACAACATTAACAAAAAAACTTAATAAATAAATAAATAAATTTGGTCGTTTTCGTTAGTCACAGATCTTGAGTTGTTTTATAATCAACTTGATTTTTGAATCTCCTCTTTTATAAATTCACTAAAAAAGTGAAATTTCTGTATAATAAATTAATATGAAAAATATACAGAAACAAAAACAAAAACAAAATCAATTTAAACATATAAAAATTATTATTTAAAAATATTAAAAAATATATTCATTTTTTTATTGGAACAAAATACACAGTGTAAAATTTTATTTTATTCTATTATTATTATAATTTTTTAATTAAATAATAAGAAAAAAACTACTAAATTTATTATTCGATTTCATATTTTGGATTGAAATCTTTACCGTGGTTCTGTTAACCAATCTGCGTAGGATATTGAAAATGTGCTGGCGGTATCCATTTTGATTTTTTCTTAAGTTGAGTTTCAATAAATTTATTTTATTATTATTTTTATTTTTATTTTAACTTAAATTTAAATTTGCACTTCTTTTCAAATTTATTAATAATTAATTTATTCTGTTTAATTAAAAAAATATTTATTTATTTTATTTTCTTTTGTTATAAATAATTATATTTGAAAAATTTTTAATTTATTTTATTATTTTTTTGCTGGAATTATTAATCATTAAGAGCATTTTCAGGCTCATTTAATTAACAAAAAAAAAAAACATAATTAAACATATTTTTGTTTGTTTTATATTATTTATTTTTATTTATTTATTTATTTATTTATTTATTTATTTATTTTTTATTTTCATTGTATTTTTTTCTTGTATTATTTAAGCAAATTTGCTGTTTAACATTAATTTTTGTTAAGAAACATTATTTTGTTTTATTTAAACACTTTTTTGTTTTGTTAATTAAAATTACAAGACACAAAAAAATACACAAGAACAAAAAACTGGTGATAATAATAAATGATAACAATTGCCAAAGAAAAAAAAATGATCTTAACTGGAATTTCACGTTCTGTAGTAAACAAAACAGAAATCTCGTGCTCAAAACACAGACAAGGCAAGAAAGCAAAATTAGAGCTTGTTGTTGTTAGCCTTGTGGCGAGCCGTTAACAACTGAAAACCACTTTGCGCGCTTTAAACACAACCTGCATATAATGTGTGACTAGCCAACCAACATACGGATGGCGATACAGGTTCGATCAGTGTAAAACAACAATCAATTCGCCGCATGCAATCACAGATCGAACACACGGCAAATTTTGTCTAAAAAAAAAACACACACACATACATACACATACAAAACCACATACTTAAAACCTGGTTTATTACTATAAACCAGCAAATAAAAATTCAAAGCCATCGATTCAAACTAAAATTTAATGTAAACATTTTTTGGTTTGATATAAACTGCTGCTCATGCTGCTATTGCTTCTTTGATGGTGATGCTGCAGTTGCTTTGCTGCTGCCTTTTGCACCTGCTCAAAGAAATTACTTCAAACTTACAAGTTTGATGCGTTTTGATCAGTGAGGTGTTTGTTTGTATGTTTTCATGTTTATATGCTTTCTTTGTAAAAGGCGTGTTTGTCTCAGCTGAAACAAGCAACATTTTCATTTCCATTTACGTTTATTGGTTTTCTTTGCGATTTTCTTTTGGGATTTCTTTTTTTTATTTTTTATTTTTTATTTTTTTCTGGCCAGTAAACTGGTGAGTTTCAGTTCAAGCCAAATATTAAAATACAACGGTAATTGTTCATTTATAAATGTTGTCTTTTTGTTGTTTTTCAATTGCATCGATGTAAAATTGATTTGATAATGAAAGAAAAAACTATTGTAATTTACAGTTATTTATTAATATTTTTTTTATTGATTTAAGATTTTCAATTAATTCATTTAATATGTGTTCTCTACACAATTTATGTGAAATTTCCCTTACAGAAATTTCAAAATGTCTGTCACAAGGATGCATTTTGTTTATCGTATTGGCTTTGTAATGTAATCTTTTATAAATTTAACAACATTATCGAAAAATTTTACAGTTATTAAATAATTTAATTTCTAATTATGAAAAACACAAACACTACACACTAGAGCTATGACACCTTAAATTGTTACTTCAGGAGTTTTTGTATTATAAAAACGTCACTTAATTTTTATTTTCACCAATCACCTTTCAAGTATCTCCTGTTTTATTTTATTTAATTTATTTTACTCCTTTTTAAACCTTTTACAATTTCAATTGTCTTTTGAAGTTTGATTTTAATTTCATTATATTTGTCATCTTCATCATCGTCTCCTAGTGACCGATATTATGTAGAATAAAAATAATTATTATTGTTAGTGTATTAGTTAATTATTATTGTTGTTTTTTTGGATTACAACTATTTGTATAAGGAATTTATTCCAAATGATTTTATTTTGTGTTAAACACACATTAATCAACTCCTTATGGTTTTTCGAGGCCTGCCGCAGAGTATTAATTGCTGTTTTATTGGTTTATTGGAGCAACTTTAACAGCAACAGTAACAGCATCATCTTCATTGCTGTTGCTGTTGTTTTTGTTAATGTTGTCGTTGTGTGTGTGTGTGTGTGTGTGTGTGTGTATGAATGAAATATGTAAAAATATGTTTTTTTTCTTTCACTAAACCTGAACTTGAGCTTAAGTGACATGTTTTTGAATTTATTTATATTTCTTGCTTAAGAATATTTAATTTTATTTTTTGGCAGAGTAGGGCTTCCTTCCCCATAAAATTAAATTTGATTGCATGAGATGTTGCATCGCATCATGAATATGAATGAAAAATTAATATTGCAATTTAATTTAAGTTAAAGTTTGGAACTGTCACGTAATGATGAAAAAGGATACTTGATAATATTGTCATCTGATTTGCTGTTGTTGGTTATTTTATTAAAAAATATAACCACAGGTTTTATTTTTTAATAACCTTGATGATTTTGTTAAAGCTCTGCTTCTTATGTTGTTGTTCATGCTGCTAGAAAGAAAAATGGCATTCACTTATTTTATTTTGTTTTTTTTTTTATATATATTTTGTTCATCCATCAGTCATGATCAGCTTAATAAACGACCCTTGATAATTATTTACAGTGTTAAAAATAAGGATCACCTTCAGTTGTTGGTTTGTTTGTTTGTTTGTTAAAAAACCGCGCCTACAACAACTTACGAAAAAAAGACTATTGACATCACACTAAATTTGATACACGTTGCATTACAATAATTTGTGTTGGCTGCAACACTGGCCATCTTCTGGCGTTTTTCGCTTGAATTGAATTTTTAAAATGTCCGTGGCAAACTTTCACTTTTTCGTTTCGCATAAATTTTTTTGTCAATGCAGTCAGTTAGTCAGTTTTTCAGCCATCGCCAATGCAAAAGAGTTGGAAGGAAACTGAAGTTCATGTTGTGTTTATGTGTTTGTATGTATTTATTTAAGTTCAAATTCATGTTCCCATTAAAGGTGGTAGAGATCAAGGATTCGCAATTCACCATTCTCAACGGTGAGTGTCAAATATTAAAAGCAACTTGACATGATGATCTGACATATGTTGATTGTTTTGTTGGTAAAAGAAAATTAACTTTTAACTTTTTTTCTGTTAAAACTTAAGTAAATTTTAAAAAAAAATTATATATTAATTTTGCAAAAAAAAAATGTATATTTTTATTTCATTTTCATTTAACTGTTGTTTTTTTTATTTGAAATTCTTAATAATTTTTTTCTTTTGAAATAATCATAATCAAGATTTATTTGGTTGAGATTGATTTCTATGATTTTATTTATTTATTTAATTTATTTATTTGATTTTTTGTTATATTGTTAGTTTTTGTTGTTATTATAGTTTTTGTCCTTATTTAGAAAAATCTAGCTGTCTGCCGCTATGTCTATGATTTCTATCCCACCATAAAAGTCTGTTACTTGACACAATCATTGAAAGCGTCGTTCAAAAGAGGAATAACCATCGAATGAATGTATGAACATGAAAATACGCATAAAAATTTCTTATTGATGATGAATTTTATTTATCTAAGTATAAGTACATTTTGCAGACATTACAAAAACAATAACATTATAAAAATACAATTGTAGTCTGCTTGTTTTTTTCTTATACCCCAAGCAACCATATTTAGACATTCTTTTCATTATTCAGAAATTTTTACGTATTGACCAAAACTATTTAGGATGAAAGTATGTTGCACAAATGGGTTTCAACACTGCGGCATACCGTTGACACAACAGTACTTTTATTGTCATCAACAACAAACCGTCTATACAATTGCATATATAGCCCACCACTCTCCCCTACACATCCCAATTCCAATGATACAAAACGATCGTCATCATCATCATAATCATCCGCAGCAGTAAAAGCATCATCATCATTTCCATCATAAGTATTGCATTATCGAATTGAACATTATTTACCATCACCACCACCGGCCAACTAACAAGCTAACAATTTCCAACCAAGTTGGTCATTATATAAACGAGACATCCACCATCATATTTTATTGTATTTTTGCATCACAAACACACACGCATTCACTTCTTAAATGTTAAATTTTAAACAAAATTAAAGCCATAACGATAAAAACTCACAAGTAACACTCACATTTACACGCAAACACAATCAAAAACTATTGTGGATATTTTATATGTAAAATGACGATTATGATGATGATGATGATGATAATGACGATGAAGAAGAAACACGAAAAAAAATAGTTTTATATTAAAAAAAAAGGAAAAGATTAAAATGACAGCTCGCTGTGATTTCCCTGTAGTATAAAGTATGCAACTTTCAGATACACTCCACTACAAATACATTTGCTAATAACCCAACAAACATTCTGCTCCTCATCTATATTAAATAAAAGGTAATATTGTTTAGATGAAAACTATATAAAATAAAAATTCAATATATTTCATATTCTACTACTATTTCAATACATTTTACAGAGATTTAGTCCTTTTAATATACGTTCAGAAAATTATATAAAATTCGTGTAAATTTGTATAAATGTAATGTAAATATTATTATTAAATTATTATTATAGTATTATAATTTACTATAATGAATTTTACATGTAACTGTATATTTTGTATGCGTCCGATAGCATTGTTTGCTGGGATTATTCATTTATATGCTTGTAGTTAAAATAACGTGATTGTGTGTGTATGTGAAAAAGTCTTGTAGAAATGACAAATTTTTACCATATGGGCGGTGTGTGTCCAGTTATATTATCTTATTTACTTGATTTAGTTGGTTTGCGTTTTTAAGGAATTTCTTACGTTCTTTAATAATTTTTAAATATACATACACACATAGATACATATGTATATAAATTTAACTGTCAAACAACTAAATGCAATCGGAATAAGAAGATCTCAATCAATCTATTTATTTTCAAATAAAACAATATAAATCAATATATAACCAATATATACAAACAAATATAATATCAAATACTAGATTAACCATTAACATTGACTAATTTTGATGAAATTCATATAATAATGTTATTCATATTAAAAAAAATCCATACAAAATAATTATCAAAGATCGATTTGAAACACAATAAGTTCAATTTGATATAACTTTTTACCAGTCAAAAAATATTTCAATTTTATTCCATGATGGTATTTAGCATCTGTAACAACATGAGAGTTCTCTAAAAAATCCAATTTGCATTTTTCACAGAAAAAGTCCAAATTTTACTTAAATCATATAACTAGAAAAAATTTACATCAAATTTTAGTAAAGACATTTTAATTTTATTCCGAAGAAATTCGTACGAGATTTTGAAAATTTATTTTAAAAATCTTTTCTATTGCTGTATCTATTGATGCGTCAGTCAACTTTTGAAATGTCCGTTTAAAATGTTTTATGATATTTAGTAAGTGTTGCTAATATTGCAGAGCAGAATATAAAGATAGAAATTTTTAGTATTACAGATCGTACAATTAATCAGAGGAAGAAATTGATAATTGCTTGACGTTACTTT
Organism: Cochliomyia hominivorax; assembly: GCA_004302925.2. Lineage (NCBI taxonomy): Eukaryota > Metazoa > Arthropoda > Insecta > Diptera > Calliphoridae > Cochliomyia > Cochliomyia hominivorax. The sequence continues at coordinate 88,242,961 of PYHX02000494.1, forward strand.
AAAGTATATAGACCTCTTGCAAATGTAAAATTTTGTCTTTGTGAGTGAAGTGAAAAAAAAATCACGTTCGCTCACCTCTTCGATTCAATCCCATAAACCCAATAATTATAAAAATGCTTTATGAAACAAAATTTTCCATAAAAATTTTAAGTTTGTGAAGCACTTAAAAAAAGTTATTTTCAGATATTTATGGATATGTGTGTATCTAATTGTGACTCATATTACCACAAAATTAATAAACTAAATAAAGAAAACAAATAATTGTCAGACAATAATGTGTGATTATTATTTATTATCGGGAAAAAATATTTATCGGGAAAACAAAAAAATGAAACTGAAAATTAAATTTTATAAACTGTAATAAAAGATACAAAAATTGTATTAAATAAAGCTAAAAATTCAACACAAATTTTACAATTGAATAAGAGGTGGGGGTGATGTCATGTCAATAATTGTCGGCAGCGTGCATGAAATAGAAACAAAAAAATAAAAAAAAAAACTTTGACAATTGTTTAGCAATCATGTGTTTAATGATTAGATGTCAAATTCTATAATATTTTATGACTCTTTCGATGTTGTTGTTGTTGCTGTTATTGTTGTTGTAATAGTTTTATTTTCCAAACGTTTGTTCAGTGATTTGCAAGAAAGAAAAAAATGCAAATAACAATCAAATAGAAAAGGTCAAAATATTAAAGCCAAACCGTCAAATATACAAAAAGCCATACATACATACATACATACATACATACATACATACATACATACATACATACATACATACATCTATAAATTGTAGACATGCAAAATCATGGTTAAATGTTTTTTTCTCTCTCTCTCTCTCTCTAAACACTTATAAATTGCGGTTGTAACTGTTTGTAGCACATTTTAATGAATGACTTAATGTCTGTCTATTTGTTAGGTCGGAGTGAAGTGATACATTACTTTGTGGCACGAAGCACGATTTTGCGCTTATTTAAAGTTCAGCTGCTAAAACTTAACAAAAGTCGAGAAAAAATTCTCTATTACAATAATTAAGAACAAAAAAATATTAATAAATAGAAAAAATGAACAAAGAAAAAACATTGAAAGGTGTCTCTGACAATCAAACATTTTAGTTTTGGTTGAGAAATAAAAACAAGGCGTTACCACATTTAAGAACATTCCGTTTAAGACGACAGTGTTTATTATTTTATTTTATACTTATGATTTGATTAAAAATATAATAATTATAATTTATAGTTTTTTTATTCTCTTTAAGATTAAAAAAAAATACGTATAATTTTTTTAAACAAAACAAGTGTGAAATTTGTTAACAATTTTATTGGCATTTAAATGTGGAATATTGTTGTAACTAAATAAATCCAGCTACTTAACTTTTGAACACAAAACTTAAAAGAAGCTTGTTTTTTATATTTCGTATAATTTTTTTTACTTATTTTAATGCTGTTTTGATTTGATTTTTTTATAGTCACATAACTGTTGAGTATGACAGCTTAAGCAGCAATTTATTAAATTTATTGACACTCATCCATCCACTCAACCATTCAAGCATTTAGACAAACAAATCCCACCACACCGCAACAGACTTTACAAGTGCAACAACGAAAATAACAGCAACAACAACACTAAACTGTTAAGAATATCACTGAAGAAAGCATACGGAAATGTTATGTTTGTTAGTCTGATAAAATGAACACACACATAGAAACATAACAAATACAACGTTGCTGCCACAAAATGATGATACACAACTTTTCCAACCATAATAAGTTTTATGATCGATCATTTTTTCTTAATTTATTTATTTTTTAACATTTAACCAAATGGCCATAACTCAGAAATGATTTCTTTATTTGGTTACATAATGATTTTTCTTATACCCTACACATTCTACGATAAAGAAAATCCACTTCAACAAACTTTTAAGCTCTTTACATCGAAATTGTTGAATATAATAAAACGACGATCATCAGATATAACAATAACTCAGGATCGTTGATATAGTCCATCACGGAAAAAAGTTTTATTTAAAATGAAAGGAGGTTATTTTTATATGCCTGAATTAAGGATGAATTTTTACTCATTTTTTTTCGATATATATATATATATATATATATATATATATATATATATATATATATATATATATATATATATATATATATATATATATATATATATATATATATATATATATATATATATATATATATATATATATGCGTCAAGATGAGCCTTAACATGTTGTACCACTTATTCTCATATAAAACTAAATTTCTAGAAAATGTATAGGTATAAATTAGTTAGGATCAGGGAGAAAGCTTAAGCTAAGAACGAGAGTATTCCTACCGTTTATATGATTCATAATTTCGGAAAAAATCCAACGGTAAATAGAATCGGGAAGAAAATTGTTCCCAAACAAAGGAAATAATTTCAGCTACTTTCCATTTTACTTTTTAATAAATTCGGTCTACCAGGGACAGAAAGATGAACCAAGTATTTGCTAATGAAACCATAAACTTTTTTGTTTGTCATCTTCAAAGAAATGAAAAATAGTAGTTCCTAAAATTTAAATATTTTTGCCTTCTTTTATCCTTTAAACGATCTGCTATAACTGCAAAACGAAATGTAATCATGTTATATAAAGAAAATTCTTGATGCCTTTGAGCTTTTTCTTGTTTCTTCGTCATGGACAAAGGATCATAAAATTGTGCATATAATTTAGTGTGCGTAACATACAAGTAACTGTATTTTTCTTTAGTCAGTGAATCAATGTCATAAACAAAATAATAGAGAGAGAGAGAGAGAGAGAGGGAGAAAAAAACTTCAAAACCCGTTATAAAATTGATACAATACAAATTGATAAAATGAATATTAAGTGTTTATGTTATGCTCACATTGATTACAATTTACTATACAAATACACATCCACACACATGGAAAAAACAACCAACTATAAATAGAAGGATGGATGGATGGATTAATGCATGTATGCATGGATGATATTTATAATTCATTTAAAATAATTAATATTTGAAGAGAAAAAAATTAACAAATACATTTTTTCACTCCAAAAATTTTAAGGTACAATCACAATCGGCAAATATTTGACGATATAAATGTAAAAACTAAACAAGCCAATTTTAATGAAATGTTTACAGAGTGATCCCAAAATAGACCAGGGGATGGGGTATTGCCCATACAAAGCAAATATTGATTATCGAATATTTAAACAACAATAACAATTACTTCCTAAAGGATCTGTTTTTACAGACATAGCGTACGATGGATAAAACCAAATGGAGATATACCCTCATGGAAATTTGAATTACTAATATATTTTTTATTTATTTAAACATGATAATTCAAAATTAATGTTTGCTTAGGTCCAGCAATACACTTTTTTGGGCAAAACGAAGTTTGTGGAGTCTGATAGTTCTACTACATTATTTTATAATTTTACTTTGAAATATTCATAAATAAAATAAAATGTCTTAATTATATTTTTTCCCAAAAGAGAAAATTATATGAAATTATCGAATTACTTCGGTTGTATTCCTTTTTTCTTATTCAAGTATTTCTTGTTCTATGACACTACAAAATAATAATAACAATAGTAATAATAATAATAATAATAATAATAATAATAATAATAATAATAATACATAATTAAATAGTTTAAATATTTGGTGTATAATTTAATTTCTAATTTTTAATTTAATTTTTACATTTATTTAAAATATACATTTAAAGGAAAATACACATACATCTTTATATCTTTGTATGATAAGAAGCACTGACTTAATGTATTACCAAAACAACAACTAACTAATTTTGATCATTTTTTTAAATCAAAAAGGCCAAATCTGCTGTTAACTAATAGTTCGAGGGTCCAAATGAAAGCAAGTTGTAATTATTTTACGAATTCTTCAAAATTTTGTTAAAATCTATAAAAATATGACACAAAAATTGTTGTGCAATAAATTAATTTAATTTAAAATAAATAAAATTAAAAACTTAAATGTTATAATATTTAAACAACCCTCCTAAGTCATATATATTGATGTGTAGCAGGCCATTTATACAATTACCATGGCATCATACCTTACCAGCAACATGATGGATGCTTCATAAATTATGAAGTATGAAAAAGATACATGGAATTACAACCCAAGAGAATATTCTCTTCATATATGATTTTATTATTTATTTAATTTTTGTTTCTTTTTTTTGCATTTTATAAATCGTGATTTTATGTACTCGACGCTTGAGATAGTAGAGCCAAAAACATAAGACAGAAAAAAAGGAAGGAAAAATGAAAAATAAAGACAACGAAAATAAATGCACTTGTTCGCAATTTCACTTAAATGCTTCTGATGCCTGGGCACACACGCACTTATTGATTAAAAGCATTTTTTGACTTATAAAAACCAAAAACAAAACAAAATCACACACATACACATATTCAACACACAACAAATTTTACGAAATTATATATAAAAAAAAACAACTTAAAAATACACTTAGAGCCAAATAAGCGGCCGTTAAAATCGTTTTACTAGAAGATGAATATTTTACTCTGCAAAAACAAAGCCGTTTAAAGGGTCCTTTATTTAAATATCATTTCTTTTAATGTTCGTTGTTGATTTGGTTCGAAGCGTATTACACGCATTATAAACAGGGCCACGATGAAAAAAAAAACAGGGCCAAGAAAAAAAGCTTTATATTTTTTCCATTGTTGATGTTGTTATTTTCAGTTGTTTCTGATGTTGGCGAGTAGATACTACAGATAGTTGCTTAAATTCCTGTAATTACGATTTTTTCGTCTCTCATAAGTTTTAATACATAATTCCAAAAAGATGGTACTTTTCAGCGAATTTTTTCGTTTTTGCTTTAGGTTTTTTAAGCGATTTGGCAAAAACATGAGCAATTCATTGTAAATTTTCTGGGTCGCCCTTAAGTTATAAATATTTTGTGAGCATTCGTGTTTTTTTATTCCTGCAATTTAATTTTGACCATTTTTTGTGTGAGAGGTTCCACCTCCTCGTCTTTTACAGATCCAAAATTGAAACCTTAAACTCCAATAGTTCGATCAGAAATTAAACGTTTGCGATCAAACTTTTGTAAAATTTTTAAATTATAGCACTTTTTTAACTGTATCTCGTTTTTTATTTTTCAAAATAAATTTCTTTGTAATTTTCCTTATTATTTTTTTTTTTTGCGGAATTTTTTTGTTGTTATTATAGGATTTTATGGCGAGTTGTTTTAAGGTTTTGTTGTTGTAATTATTCGTTGTTTACATCTGTTTTTTTTCAAGTTTCTCAATTTTATTTGAGAAGCTCAAGAGAAAGTCCACACTCCCTAAAAAGGCTTTCTTCAGCGAATTAAAGATTCATTTATTTCATATCTTATTCTTATTTTATTTCACTTTTCTCTTATAAATATCAGACATTTTTATTGTTTTTATAATTTCGATCGTTCATTTTTTAAACATGTGTCTCATGATTTTCTACTTGTATAATTCAATGTAAAATACAAAATACATTTAAAATGTTTCTTTCATTTGTTTTGTTTTTGTTTTTGTTTTTGTTTTTTTTTTTCGTTTAAATTTATCTTAATTTATTTCTTGGTTTTTGTGCTGCTATTTTATAATTGTTCAGTACAAGAAAACAACAAGAAAAAATAATGGAAAAAAAATTAAGTAAAAAATTTTCATCCATCCGCATTGTGTGTGATTAAAACATTTATAAGAACGCCCACCAAGAAGCTTAATTGGTTTTTCATCCGCCATTGCAGGTTAGATCGCCATTCGGTCACTTGTTTCTCGCCACTTGCTTGGAATATCTAACGAGGGTGGGAAGTTTCCCATTTTATTAAAAATTCATTTCTGGGTGTGTATTAGTTAAACTTAATAATACAATTGTTTTAGTACTGATACAGATGAAATGTAAATTAATAAATAATTTTAAAAATATCTCGTACGTATCCGCTCGTTTTGTTTCGGAAACTTCCCCCATTTGAATTTATAATATTTTATGATTTATTCGAATAGATAAATGTTATATTTTCATAACAATGTCTAAGCTGCAGAAAAACAATGTGTTTTTTTATTTTTACTAATACTACTACTAATGCACATAGACATACATAACATGCCTTCAAACATCTAAGTGCAGTTAGCCAAGAAACGAAACTATACGCCATTCTGAGTTTTTGGGGTAAAACATGCAGCCTTTATATGCCAAGAAATCGATTGATCGATTGGAGTGCAGATATATCTCTACTATCAATGAATTTATATATTTTATGTATATGTATATAAGATAGAAGAAGAGATTCAATATATTTACTGCTAAGATCTCAAAAGTTAGCTATTAAATGAAGCTTCTGATGTCAAACCTAAACAGCTTCTGTGTTAAACTCAAATAACTATAATGATGAGAATGCGATGTTGAAACCGGCCATAATTATCATGATCATCAACATTATTATTATGATAATAGCACTCGCATAACAGCAGCAGCAACAACAACAACAAGAAAATTAATCATAAGAATAGGAACAACATTAAACTGAAACTCAATCTTCTGAAATCGATTATACTCTTGAAACATGAACAATAACAGATACAAACCAACCAACCAACCAGCCGACCAAACCAACTAACTTTGAAATAGAATTTCCATCATATCACATATACGCGCACATACGACACGAAGTTGTTGTTTATAAGAACAACAACTTCATCAAATGAATTCATTCAAAAATTATTACAAACAACGAACAACAAACAAACAAACAAACAACAAAGTATAGAAAACTTGAACTTGTTCTCGATATAAACATTATACTCATATCCTCGTATCTATAATTCAAACATAAATAAATACATGTTTATACACATAAATACTTATGTACATACATATGTATGTAAGTATACATGAATATGATCATGTTTTTTTTCATCTTCTTCTTCATTTTGAGTTCATTCATCAGTTTTCTTAAATACACAACTTTATAAGTTTAAATGATGTTTTTGTTGTTGTTTTTGTTTCTTCCTCAATACCTACAAACACAATGGATTTATTGGATTCTAGTATTATTTAGGTTTCTGCTGTTGTATCAACTTTTCGTAAGATACGAGTAAAAAACAACTTTTGTCTAGTTACAATGCGTATCTTGTTAACTCATCTCTTTGGGATGTGCTGTGACTTGACCATCTTCATACTGACATCCTTTGTGGGTTCCTTCTACTATTTACTATTGACTCTGAGATCAGGAACAAGCATAACAATAATAACAATAACAAACTTATAGTTACATAAATACCGCACCCATAAACCGGCAGCTGTATTGTTTTTGCGATTCTATTTTACATTATTTTATATTATTTTACTTTTTTTGTTTTGTTTTTGTTTTCCAAAACAATTTTTTAAATGATATAGACTATGTACGAATTATCTGTTAATGTTAACCAAGTGTTATGGAAACTTTAACCCTTTCTTTTCAAATGTTACTTATACGAATCTTTAGAATTTTATTGATTTGTTTCAATATAACATGGACCAAAGTTTTTGAATACGAATCAATTAGAAGTTTTTTTTTTAATATCTAAAAGTTAAGAATATATTCGACTCACATACAAGGTAGAGCGTAAGTATACGTATCCTAATTTGTGTAAATAATTTTTTGAATATTTAGTGAAAATTTTGAAAATATAAAAAATAAAGACAAGGAGAATTTTATTATAACTCTATATTGTGCACTGCAAAAGTGAAGGTACTAACTAAAACGATAATAAAATAAACTTAAAATACAAACGCATTAAAATGTGAGGCCTAATATTCATATCAGGATTTTACGGCAGCAGTATGTTTAGGACCATTGTCCTGTTGGAGGTTTAAATGATTGTTTGAGGATGTTCTTTAAAATATTTAAATACGATAGTATGTTAATTATAACTTCAATTAATTCCAAATTGTCATTGTCATTGTCACTGTAGTTTTTCCTGTGAATTAAGCCCTCCATTTTTTCTCCACACTTAGGCATGTCCGCCTGAGCCAAAACTGTTGTATTGTGATTAATTTGAAAAAAAAAAATTACTTATCCCGAAATCATTTGTCTTATTTCTATAAACGTTTGCAAAATATATTCGTTTTCTTTTCAAATTGTTTTGTTAATATAGGGCTTTTCACCAATAATAAATGATTTTAAATACGTTTTTAAATTAACGTTAACAATATTTATACGCATTACGAAGTTGCAAATGCATTTTCGCAAAATAGTTTAGAGGGTTCCACTTCTTTTGCATGGCAAAAATAAAAAATTATCCGAAAGTTGTCTTTATTTTTGTTTTATTTTGTTAAACACATTATAAATAATATATAAACTTATAAAATATAAAAATATATCATAAATATCATGTATTTTTTTTTATAATTTTCACAAAAAATTCTTAAATTGGTTGAAAACTTATGCTTTACACAGTAAGTATTTGATCTTATTCATTTTTATAATTTATTCTTAAAAGAAGATTAACTAATAAATTATTAAATCAAAGAGGAAAAGAATCATCAAAACTTAGAAGAATCATCTAAGTCATCAAGGAGCAGCATGGAATTTAAAGGGTTAAATGCAGTCGCATATATTTAGAAGAAAATGGTTAACAAGATTGATTGGTAAATGTTTTGTTGCCGCTTGAGGTACAACTAGAAGTAGAAGGAAAAAATGATGTTGCCCCAAAACTTTTTATAAATAAAACATAACTATGGAAACCTTTTTCATTTATTTGCAACATTAAGTGCTAAGAAGTTCAGAAAGATTTAGATAGATAACAACTACTGTTGAATGCACCTGCTCTTTTGATTAATTCTTTAAATTGAAGTCTCTTTTAATGCAAGATCTAAAAAAATTAAACATTTTTTTTAATTTATAAATTATAAAAATCCTAATAAGACAAAATCAACTAATTATTATATTAGTTTAACAGTATTTGTTGTAAAAATAAATAATTATAATTGTTATTAAATTTATAATTATAAAGATGTCAACTATTTAATTTAATTTAATTAAAAATAATATTTTATATTAAAAATAATAAATTATCCAGGATTTAAATAAAGTTAATTTCAGATTAAAAAAAAAAAGAAAAAAACAAAGAAATAAAAATCATAAATAAAACATTGAAACTCTATCAAGATTTCAAAAATTAGTACATATATTTCGCATAATTATACACCTTTTAGTCTTATCTTTTAAGAAAAGGTGTGAAATGAAGGGATAAAGAAAAAAGACGATTAAAAAAAGCAGAAGTCATTATTTAATTATAGAGCGCTAATTCATGTAGAGCAATAAAAAAGTCCATAACACATATTCACGCATCATTTTGGATCAGAAACCAAAAAACAAAAAAAAATTATAATAATAAAAACAAAAACAAAAAATTACTGTGGTAAATAAATGAAAAGATACATGAAAAATGACATTACAATGAAAAGGTAAAAAGTTGGCAATTAAATTGTCAAAATGAAGGCATAAAATGACGCTTCTCAAAACCAACAATCAAACGAACAGGACCAAAAACAAACTAAGAGCAAAAAAGAAAGAAAGAAAAAAATAACACATCATTACGTAAATTCCTGTCATGAAACTGATAATTTTCAAGAAATAAAATAAAATATTGTGTTTAAGTTTTGTGGAATAAACATTAAAAAAAAACAAAAATTTAAATGTATTTGTGTGATGTTCATATGTGTAACTTACCCTCCTTTTAATGGCGAATTTATTAAAAATAAAAATAATTGTGCAATTTTTTCAGTTTTTTTTTCGCTTATCCTTATTTTGTTGCAATGAAGACTTAACGCGATCAATACTAAACTCACCTGGAAATAGAGAAAATTATTAAAAATTAAAAAATGATTTAAAATTTTAAACTTAAAGGTAAATTACAGTAAGATTATTCAAAAAATATAAAAAAATTCATTAAACAATTAATATTAATTAAAAAAATATAAAAAAGTTTTCCAATGAAAATTGTAATTCCCGAAAATTTGAAGCAGATAATATGAATTTTTGAATCCTAAAACTCGATAACTGTTCCTATATGACATGATAACTTATTTACAATTTAAGAAACGAGATCGAAAAAATAAAAACGAAACCACTTAACTTGCAGTTTTAATTTTTTTTAATTGATATTATATTTTGTTATTATTAAAAATTACAAAAAAAAACCTTTATATAGTTTTAATTACTTTTACGGAAACCCTTCCATTATAGTGCTTTCTGTCAATTTGCTCATACAAATTTACCACATTTTTGAACAACTTTTTCCTTTTGCTCTTCAATTCTCTCTTAACAAGAGCCCAATATCTCTCCATCACCCTTAGTTTCGGGTAGTTTGAAGGATTTTCCACTCTTTTGATGTAAAGTAAGGCCAAAAATAAGTGGACACATCAATAGACAGTGAGTGTATTGAATATTTTTTAAAAACAAAAATCGTTACTCGTTTCAATTTTATTAAAGCTTAAATTTAAATTTTATTTGGAAAAAAATAATTTTCAAGTAATTTAGCTTTCACAGATACCAAATACTTGTGTAAGAAATTTATAAATCGAGTCAAAATCTGCCATTTAATAAATATATCTCTAACGGTTCGAAGTAAAACTAAAGTTTTTTTTCATTTTCAAAAGTAAAAATTTTTACTTCAAGTTAAAAAATTATGTAAAAAAAATATTTGTATTAAAATTATCAAGAAATTTTTAATACATACTTAAACATAAAAAAAAATCATAAATTTTACTTGCCGCCAACTCATTTGATCATGTTTTTCTAAATAATTTTTTCCAAAATTTCCATAATTCATTATATTAAATCAAAAATTCAAAAATAAAAAACAAAAATAATTATAAAATCCTTTAATTATAAAAATATTTTAATTTAAACTTTATAAAAAAAAAAATAAAAACAATAACCTAAATGTTGATGTACAAAATTTTATTATTATCTACATCAATCCAAAAAACAATTCAAACATCATATATTAACATAACACAACAACACAATCTTCAACAACTCACAAAACTACCCAACAACACATCAACATCAATAATACTATTTATAACAAACCCCTGTTAAAAATTTTAAAGAACATGTCATTCTTTATTATTATATATATATATATATAATAATAATATATATAGAGTATAATAATTATATATATATATATATATATATATATATATATATATATATATATATATATATATATATATATATATATATATATATATATATATATATATATATATTTTTTTTTTGTCACTAATTTTTTTTTCTTAAATGTTTCTCTTTTTGGCTTTTATTGCGCAGGTGCGTTTTAACATTAACGAAAAAAAACAACATCAAACCAAAGAAATGTGTACGACCACAATTGCAATTAATTGCGAATTGATTCGTTTTTTTATTTTAAACAATTCTCACTTACTGGCCATAACGTTGTCGACTTTAAGCATTTTTACACATAAGTATATACTGACTGACATACGGACTGATAGTCAAAGAGACAAACGTGACATTACCACAAATATTCTCGTTTATCATTTTTTGTATTTTACTTTTTTTCTAATTTTACGTACTACAGTTGCGAATGCGTTAAATACACGCAATTTCGATTCCATTACTTTTCCTCCCCTTCTTCTGGTGCTTTACTTTTTTCCTTAATTTTTCTTTTTTTCAATAAAACTCTTTCTCATTCTCTTTCATCTGCTTTTGGCATTAAATTGCGTGGTATTTTATAGGTTTGGCGTGGCTGCAATTCAATGGATTTTAGTTGTTATAATATTCGATCTTAACAACTTAATACAGTTTGTGGAGTAAAAATGACTCTTTTAAGTTTAATCAAAACGTGAGTTTTTCATTTCAATTTTTCCTTTAAACGTCTGCATTAACTAATATTTTCACACACATACATATATATATAAAATCCTATATATACATACATGACTGTATGCATGCAAACATATATAAACACTTTTAGCTTCTACCCAACAAAGATCACTGTTGATGAGTGTCTTTACATATCAAGAAGATTCTGTTTATAATGCCGCTAAGTAAGAAATGGAAAAGAAAAAAATAAATAAATAAATATTTTGCACTTGCAACATGCCGCACATTTTTAAGTATATCCAGTAATGGAATTGATCACATACATACATATATGCATATATATATATATATATATATATATATATATATATATATATATATATATATATATATATATATATATATATATATATATATATATATATATATATATATATATATATATATATATATATATATATATATATATATATATATATACATATATACATATATGTATGTATATAATATATAATACAAAACGGATTCAAGTCAATATAAAAATGTATAAATCCAATGAATTTATGTATATTTGCTTTTAAGCTAAAGACTTTATTAATGATAAAATCGTAACGTTTATGATGCTCTTACAATTTCATTCTTGTTTGAAACTATAAACTATTACACAAACAAATACATACAACCATACATATGTACTAAATTCATACTCAAAGTTATAAATTGATGCTTAATTTATCAAGTTGCATTTTCTGTTATATTCATTCAGGAAATGTCATTAAAATAATCAGTGGTATATTTGATATGAAAATTTCGAAAATATTTTCGTTTTAATAATGAAAATTATTGCAAAATTACAATTGATAATATGTATGTATGTATGTATGTATGTATGTATGTATGTATGTATGTATGTATGTTTTGTTTCGGTGCATTTTCTTCGTATATAAAAGTGTTAATTAATTAGAAGGACATTAAATTAAATATAGATTTAAGTTAAAGGCGAAAACATATCCCTTCCCTTAACCAAATTTCAATAAATTCTTATTATTTAATGTTTCTATTTTCCAAATGGTTAATAAATTAATTTAACATATGAATTTGTTTGGTTGTATGGTATGTTTAAGATTTTAAAAGAACATATAGAAATTCTTATTTTCCAAACGAATACACCTGTCCTCTTGTTGTCATCATTTCATTCTGTTTAACTCTTATTATTGCAGGAGTGGAGGTATATAAAATTACAACTTTATGTTTACCAACCCACTCCCCCCATTCATTTCTCTTCATTATTTTTATTTTTACAAGGAGTAAAGAAAATAAATGAAGAAAAAATATAACGCATTATAAAAACGTAAATTCTTTATTATAATTATAACTAATATTATTTAAAAAAAATAACAAAAAGAACAAAGAAAAAGAAAAAAAAGAAAAAAAAAGACTGGATGATTAAAATTTTGCAAGGAAGGAAGAAATGTTGGTATCTTAAACGTGATTTTAGCAAAGTGTTTTTTTTTTTTTTTTTTTTTTTTTTGAGATTTTGTTTTATCTTTCTGTCTCTTTTCTTTTCTACTCGAAAGAAACGAGAAATCAACGCGTATTAATTTTAATCCATGTACTACTGATGGCTGTGGAAATTTTTTTATATTTTAATTTGTATGATACTGATGATGATTTCGTTAGTTGGTTAGAGTTAGTGGTTGGTTGTTTCATCTGAGGTACAAAAGGATTAGCGGCGCCATAGTCATTATTATTGTTATGTGCCTCATCATTGGACTGCCATCAACTAAAAAGCCCAATATTACTGTTTTATACAATCGTGAATTTAAAATTGCATTTTTCCAGTGATGGTACTATGATGGTATAATATTATTGTCAATGAATTTATTTTTACACATTTTTGGGAATAATGTAACCGATCTATTTGCAAAAACATAAATAAAATACTATTTCTATTTCATATAATAGTATGATATTAAAGGTAATCGGAAATACATTTAGCCATATCTGTTTTTTTTACGTAGCACTTTTGAAGCGTTTGCCTCTGATATTTATAATTTACTCTATCTGAAGACCCTAACACCGCCTGTTTATAAATACATTTAACAGTTCAAAATTAATAAAAAAAATATCAAACAATACGTGAAATGATCATGCATTTATTATGTACTTATATCTTGGAATGATGCATCTACTTTTTATCATTGGAATAAAAGGCCAAAAGTTTTAGTTAACTTTAAATTGATTGTGTTAAGTATTTAAAGAAGTATTTAGTAGTATTTATTGAAAATGTAATTTCTTGTTAAATAATATTTTATACATTAAAAGTGTTAAAGCTAAATTATTTAAAATAAATTAATTAAAAAAATCTAAAATGTTAAAACTTGATAATATTTTGTGAAAACCTTAAATAAAATGTTTTGTAATATACACATTCCTAATTATAAATAGTAGCTACAACAAATTTATGAACGGTTCCGTATAACTTGAATTTTTGATTTATGCAGTTCATTATTATGGCACTAAAATTTGTTAGAAATTTATGCGTTTTTAACGATTTTTAAGAGGGGTTATATGGATACTTGAAGAAATTATGGACCGTTAAATTTCGGAAATCGATTTTGATTCTCCTTAACAATACCAAATCAATAATAATACAAACGCATATGTAAAATTTAATCCCTTCAAAGTGATATTCGAAAGAGGGTTGCATTGGAACTATGGGTAATAGGTGAGTTAATAGACCTATCATCAGTAAAGCAATTATTATAACATTCGAGTATAATATAGATAAACTTTTTCTGAAAATTATACGGAACGTCTATATGAAAAATGTCTATTTAAACGAAGGATTTTTACAACAAAAGAACTTTTTTTCTGCACAAAATCAGGACACTTTAATTTAAATTACAGATATCAATTTAAAAAATTTCAACTCTTAATTGAATTTATTTTAATACCGATTAAAATCATTAAGCAAAACATGTTAAAGAATAATTTACGAAATTCAATAAAATAATTATTTACTCTAACGAAAAAAAGTTTGCTGCTTAAGTCTTTCGTTTTTTTTACATCTTTTTGATAATTTTACAAGTTATAAACACTTAGTCTACGTTTTACACTTTGCATAATTCATGTAAAATTATTTATGACAACAAATTCATTTTTAGTTTTTATTCAAATAATTTTAATAATTAAAAAAAAAAAATTATTATTCATTCTTCCAAATATTACCACCCCCGTGATTTTTAGCTTCTTTAAGAGTTCAAAAATCCATTATCTAGTCAATTAAACAGTGGCCATTATTTTTGTTTTACCACTTGGCATGCGGAGCACTTAATAACAGGCAATAACAAAATTTGCAAAAAGGCACATTATTAGCTCCAGTATACAACAACGAACACAAATAGTCCAATAGACCAAGTTTTTTTTTTTCTTTTTTTGTCATAATACAAGGCATCACATACATCACCACTTGATAATAATATGGACTGCGGCAGTTGGTGGTGGCTGATGGTGGTTGATGGTAGTGGCAAAAGAGGCTGGTACTTAAGATTGAAACTTGCAGTAAAATTGTGCTTCTGAATGTATCAAACATTTTTTTATTAGTTTTTGCACAAAAACTACAGGATGATGTTTAAACGATTTTTTCCTTTTGAATTTTGTTGTTAATTTTTAATAAAGCAACAATAATAACAAGAACTAAAATTAGATACATAAACTACAAGTGAAAAATGTGTTTAGCTTCTGTGTACAATTTAACAGTTGAGAGCGGAAAGTAAAACGCCAGGTTCGTCTGATTCTCCTCTTCACCGATCTTTGTATATCATTCTACATGAACATTGAATATAAGATTGCATATTAATAAAATATTTCATAATCATAAATTTTTATTAACAAAAAACCAAAAACAAAATACAAAAAAAAGTAAAGAATAACAATAAATTAATAAGAAAAAATAATAACAATATGTTTGTATGTATAAATACCTTTGAAATTATCCAATGATGCAATTTTACACATTAGGGTAGTAACATGTAAATCAAATAGATTGAAATTAAAAGGTTCTAGTTAAAAGGTTGAAAAGATATTTTATAAAAAAAAAAAAAAAACACACACACACAAACAATACTATTTTTTTGAAATAATAATTATACAACTTTTAAATGGTTGTAGATATTAACAGATAAATTTACTATTATTTCAACTGATGTATTTGGAGTTGATTTGGAAGATTACAGATCACTAATTGATATTTTTTAGTTTAATTTCGACTAAAATAAATTTATGCTACGAACAAAGAAATCTTTTAAACATCTATAAAAATATGTAAGACGCAATATATTTCAACCAAATTTGCCAAAGTTTATTTTTTATTATTTTAACTAATAAATACAGCCACTTTTTAATTTGTGCTAGATCGATTTCAAATTGATTTAAATGTTATATAAATCTGAAAATAGGACTTTAAAAAAATACAACTTTTTACTTTTTTAATATCTGTTTTTATACCCTACACCATATATATTGGAATAGTTAAGAAAAAAACTCGGTTCAAGGATTCAGACACCTTCCATATATCCCGAAGTTAAAATCTTAAATATTGTCCACAATTATGATCGAAAAAATCTGAAATTTTGTAATTACGACTTTTATATGATTACAGTTATATACTACATATATTTCCTTAATATTGGAATAAGGAAAATTGTACCTGTCATATGTTCTTTTAATGAAAAAAGAATTATATCATCCAAACTGAACTCTTTTGTAAAACAATTTAATTTCAATTTCTTTCTATCGGCTTCTTTACCCTGTCAAAATTCATTAAACTTGGTTAAACTTATTTAAAAATTACTTTTCTTTACTTTTACTAATTGTTTTATATTAGTGGAGCAGGGAGTATACATAATAAAATATATGTGTATATATACATTTATAACTCATACGCCTAGGTATCCTTTGTGTATTTTTTAAATAAAAAAACTATGCATAATAACAACAAAACTATTTACAATTAATAGTCGTCGAAATCAGATGAAATTTTTTAATCATCGTTAGATTTATAAAATTTATAAAATTAATAAATATACGTTTTGCTTTTTTCCATGTCAGAAATTAAATATTTTATGAAATTTGTGTATAAAATTTCAATTTTTTTATTAAAAAAAATTATTTTATAAAAAATCGTTTTTCTCAAACTAAAACAGCTTTCCTCTTTTGATTTTAAATCTATAAATATATTTCATCAATTAAAACTAAAAATAAACAAATAAAAAACATGTTTTGATTTTTTCCATGTCAAATATTCGGTATTTTGTGAAATGTGTGTAGAAATTGTAGGGAAATTTTACGTTTATAAAAATCGTTTTTCTCAAATTTAAAAAAAAACGGCAGCTGTTCTCCTTTGATTCTATAAGTCTATAAGTATAATTAAATTAATTAAAAATATTAAAAAAATGATCAAGTATCATATACCGTTCGACTCAAAATAATTTTTTAGTCGTTTTGACATTGTTCATCCCTGTTTGTCCGGCTGGCTGTTCATCTAAACTTTTTTAACACTCTACAGATCGCAATTTTTTTAAACATACTAATTAAATTCGGCACATGTTAGATTTTAGCCTTATTGGTAATATTTGGTTCAATAATTAAGATAACTTCCCTACAAATGTCCTCCCGAAAACTAAGTTTTATAGTATTCTTCATCGATGTTCCAAATTATGCGATGATCGGTCTATTACTTCACATATGCCCCATACAAGTCTTCTCCAAATATCACTTTGAAAGGCATAAATCTTACATATACGTGGGTATTTTAAGAACATCTGGTTAAAAAAATTAAATAAATATAATCTAAAATCGATGTTCAAAATTATACGAGGATCGGTCCATCATTTCAAACCCATAAATTTCACATAAATGTTGGTTTCAAATAATGTTACATAGTTGTGCCAGAGCTACCCACAGTACATTTGTCTTTGTGTGGGTGAGGCAGCAACAAATTACATTGAATGAACACTCGCTCTGCTCAAATTGATGAGAGCGCAGCAGTATTTTACAAGGCTGTCAGATTTAGCGATTTCTCGCCAAACGTGGAGATTTTTTATTGGCTTCGGCGACCAAAATTTCCAATTGGCGATATGGAATTTTTTGGCGATGTACACACTACTTGGCTTTTTTTTGTCAATTTCGAATAAACCCAAATGGATTTTTTGAAAGCATCAATGTATAAAAAGAAATTTTCTTGAATTCCAATCACGAAATAAATATCAAACTTGTTCAAGTCGAAATAAATATCAAACTTGTCCTTTACCTCGCTGTTTTAGTAATTTTAACTTTACACGCTTAATACAGCTCCTATTGAATTCTACAAAATATCGATACAATAATTATAAAGAAACCTTAGCCGAAGTGCGGGTGCAAACTAAATTTAGTCAACTAAAACATGTAAGAATGTTTTAGTCGGTTATGACCGACAATATATTATCCTACTCCAAAATGTTAGTTTTTAATAGTAATTATTTATGCGATTTAAAATGGGGGGAGGTGTTTATAATGGAGCTACAAGAAATTTGAACTCAACCTTTTGCACATCGATTTTTGGTTATATTTATGTGAGTTTTACGTCGCATAATTTGACACATCGATTTAAGATACAGTTAAAATAAAATCATTCTATATTTGAGACTTTCGTGAGGGAGGATTCAATTTCAATAGGCTTCGTCCTTGGGACAAATTTCATAAAGATATCCAAAGAATTTCGACCTGTGGAGTGTTCACAACGTTTACATTAACAAACATAGGGACGGACCGAACGGTCTTAATAATGACAAAAGGGATAATTTAATAAAAAAGGAACATTTTTACCATGATTTTTTTTTATTCTCTGATTCGAGTAAAAATTCATATACATCAATTCAAATGAAAAAAAATCTAAATTTAAATGAAAATTATTGTTGTTTTAAAAACAGCAAAATGTTTAATTGGAAATAATTTTCATTTTTATTTTAAATTCTGATCTACTCTAATAGATTTTTTGTGGATTTCATGAATTCATGAAAAATAAATCGAATCTAGATTGAATTTTATGTTGCTGTTGCTGTTGCTGTGGTTGTTGTTATACAACAATTTTTAAAGGACTGTTGTTGCATTCTGTGTTTTTTCAGAATATAGCAGTAGCAACAATAACTAAAAGAGAGTGAAAAACTATAAAATGAAAACTAAAAAAAAAACTAATAACAATAATAATAATAAAGTTTTCTTTTTTGTTCACGATGGGGAAAAACGCATACGGATACAAAACGCCCAAAGCTACTGCTACCGTAGCAAAACTGATAATTTCAATTGATTAATTGCCGGTTTATGGCCAGCGCACCAATTTATCTTTGCTAAGCAATCATTTTTTTCTTGTTTCATTCCTTTTTTCTTGTTTTCTTTCGTTGTTATTTTTGTTTTTATTTTATTTTATTTTTCCTAAACTTTATTCTTAGTTGAGCTTGGTGTTTGGTGGAAAATTAAATATTGTGAAAAATTATAAAAATTTTATATTAAAAAGTTGAAACTTTTTAAGACTTAAATATTATCTTTATTACTATAGAAATCCATATATTGAATAATATTCAATTATACCCAAATATTTTTTAGCATTTTTTAAAAGTTTGATTTGAAGTTAAAATATCTGTTTGTAGAATTTTTATGTTAATCACTGTATATATTTAAAAATGTTTTACATATAATTTTTTTAAGGGATTTTTTTATTATCATGAAATTTTTAAATTGATAATCATATAATAAGTAAAAAAATCTTTTCATATATAAATTAATCGTCCATTGGGTTTGTAGATTGTTAAATCTTTTTCGTTTTTTTTTTATTGCTGTTGTTGTTGTTATTGTCATTGGTAAACATATTCAATGATGTATTATGCATGAATCTTTGCATTTTTCTTTTGCAATAATTGCAAAAAAGAAAAAATAATCTTTGTACAACATCAACCTAAAACAATCCCATCAATGTCAGCGGTTTACAAACACACACACACACACATACACACATCAAAACTATTAAGACAATCTTTTCCCTTTTACATTTCAGTTTATTATTATCATTTTGATTTTATTTCATATAAACATGTGTTTACAAAAACTGTAAAATTTAAGGACTGTCTTTAACGAAATTTTGTTACCCTTCATTTACATATCTCGTATGATGAATATAATCAATGATCTATTCATAAAATATTACTCATACGATATGTATGAATTCTTTAAATTATCTATTTTAATTCACAATTGATTTTAAAAACTTTAAAAATAACAAGAAGCAGATTTCATTAAGATCTTTTTTTTCGAAGTTTTTGATATTATTTTACAAAAAATCCCTTTCTCCCTCTCTTTGTAGTACTTGTTGTAAATGATACTTTAAGATCAAACAGTATAGTACGATACAGTACAGCTATAACCAAAAATGTCCTATCATGGGTGTTGTGATGAATTGACGTGCATCTCGAATTCACGTTGTATAATGTCATTTTAAGTTTAAGCTTTTATTATTCACCTTTTTATTTTCGGCTAAAATCTTTTCTTATTTTATATTTTATTTTTTTATTTTTGTTATTTCATTTTCTACATTTGATTGACATTTAATTTAAATGCATTTTGGGTTAACCTTTCCAATTTTCAGCAGGAGATTATGAGCTTATTGTTTTTGTTTTACAACAATTCTTACAATATTGTTGTTGCTTATTTATTTCCCCTCTACCTCTCTTTGCTTAAAAATATAACATCCTTTTTGCTTAACAACTAAAACTTTTGTAGTATAAAGTTTCGTAAGAAAACTTTTTCTTCAACTTTTCTTAGATCTTTTTGTATTTATACCGAATATAAAATGATACTCTTATGGTATGACAACATACATACATACATACATACATATACATACATACATACATACATACATAAATATTTGTCAGTTTGTAGCATTGACCTCATTTTATTATTTTTGGTATTCATAAGTATCTTTTATCTTTTATTCAGTTTTTTTTGGAGCTTGTGTAAAGCTTTCAAGATTTATGAGCTCCCGACACTGTTAACAAATGTGTGCTAAATTAATTTAATTACATTTTCTACTCCACTTTCCCCTCTTTGTTCAAGAATCCATTCTCTGATGGTTTATTGCATTGCATTCGATTAAGGAGAATCGAATAAGTTTTTATACTTTTTTTATTCAATACAAAAAAAAATCCCTCCACACTTTGTTGCATTGATAAATGTGGGAACTTTTTATTCAATGATGGGTTGGGCCTCTTCTTCTTATTATATTTTATAAATTTATTAATAAAGTTAAAATGAGATTCTGTATAATGAAATGCTGAATAGAAGAAACTATATATAATTAATCACTTTTACCTCGAAATATATTTACACATACTTTCATATCAAATAAACTTCTTTTAAATTGATTATTTAACATTTCAAAATAAATTTATAAAAGAATTAAAAACTAAATTTTATTAAAGTGCATAAGTCTTGACAATAATAATAATCTGAATAAACCATTTTATGAATTTTAAGTGAAAATTAAAAATATATAACATTTTTTCTTATATATTTATTTCTATTTTATAAAAAAAAATATATATTATATTTTTGCACTGCAAAATTGTAGGTACACCCTAAAAAGAAATTCATTCCACAAATGCTTAATAGGATTCATATCGGGATTTTGTAGAGGTGTATTAAGCAAGTGGGGAGTATTGTAAGCGAGTCACATCATTATTGTCCTGTTGGAAGTAATAATCATTAAGAACGAACTATTATTCGGTACTTTTGTTAAGGTTGTTCTTAAGAATATTTAAATAGACTCTTTGTTCATTATATCCTCAATAAATTCCTTAATGCCCACATATGCTTCATATTTTCTCAACACTAAAGTAAATCCGTCCTCTAAAATATTCTAGGGGTAACTTCAATTTGCAGTGCAAAAATAAAGAAAGTTTATTTTGTTGAACTCATTAGTATTTTTTATAAAACAAAATTGTTTACTCAAATTAGGGTACCCAGACTTACGCTTTACCCTCTGTATTGCGAAATAATTATTATTGATAAAATAAGTATTAAAAAAACATACAAAATCATCAAAAAATGAAATAGAAAAAAATAAAAAGAAAATATTTCAGTTGAGCTTCTAAGCTTATAAAAATCTAGCGAAAATAAGCTTTATTCAATCATGTTTCAAAAACTATTTCCATTTAAGCTTATTTTATAATTTCACTTCTAAGTTGTTTTTTTATATACTTTAACTAAAAACATATCCGCAAGGGCTCAATTATCTTAATAAACTAATTGTAAACAAGTGTTTCACAACAATTGTCATAACACTTTTGCAAGCCTTACGCTTATGGTAATAAGTTTGTTAAAAAGTAATTTTTAAGCCTTTTGGTTTGTTGAGGTTATGTGATTGTTAAATCACACACTATGTGGTGTAGGATATTGAAAATTCGAATTTATTTTTAGTTTCAATATTATTTCATCAATTTTAGGGATTCAAATAAAAATAAAAAATTTTAATTAGAACAAATTTACATACAAATCATGCATATTTGTGCATTTCACTTTTGAATAAACATTATGTTTGATGTAATGAGTAGAGAAAACAAATATATTGAATTGAATATTAAACATTTTTCAAACCAGCAAAAAATTTAAAATTAAAATTAAATTAAAATTAGAAAATCTATGAAAACTTTTAATTTTAGACACATGCAATGCAAATGTGATGGAATTAGTAGCAAATAAACATTATATTGGCAGCTTCCTACTTTCAGGCACAAAAACACGTAGAAGACAACTGGTTTGTTTAAAAGAATAAATAAGTGACAGCCATCTTAGAAATGCATTAAATATTCTTGGAAGTATTTTTCATAGAAGAGGAGTACAACGATGACATCAAATTGAAACTTTTTAATTGATGTTACATTACGAAGAAAATACAAGGTAAACACATTAGGGATGTAACTCATTTTTAATATATAAAAACATGTCTTTTTAGCATAAATTTACAAATAATATTTTCAAAACGAAGTTAACTTTTTCAAAAATTAAACTTTATAGAAGTTACATACCTAATGCTCTTCTACATATTTTTATATGAAATGTAAAATAAATAAAGTTCATTAGTAATTTCTCTATATTCAATGTTTGAGTCTTAAAGGATGCTGAAGTAAAATAATGCAAATAAATTAAACAAAAATAAAAAAAAAACACGAAAATATGCAAAAAATGAAAATAATAATAAAAAATATAGAAAACTTGATGCGTGTTGTTGTATTTGAATTATTGCATGCAATATTATAAAACTTACAATAAACAAACGGTAGAATGGATCTCGACAAACAGATGGACGGACGAACTAACTGGCGGATGCCCGGACGAAAAATATGTTCAAATTTTTTTTTCGTTATAAAATACAAACGCAACGAATTAATTATCGCACGCGTATTCAATGTCAGCTTTGCATGCAACTCATTCAAAGGAGAGGGTAGGAGAGTAGTAAGTAAACACAATCTATATTTTTGTGTTCCAACGGTCATCCAAAACATCATGCCAACACGCTGCCCCACAACATCAAACAAAAAAAAAATACAAAATACATAAGAAAAAGAGAGCATTTCTTCATTCATTTTGCGACGAACATATTTGCTCTTTTATTACTTTTTTTTTTTTTTTTTTGATATTTTGTCGTTATAAAAAGTTTGAAATATACACATACTTCCTTACATAAACATATACGTATATGTTTATAAATTTTCTTTTTTTTCTCTAACTTTTCCTGGCGTGTATTCACAAAATACTGTATGTTGGCCTAGTTTATATTTATTGTTGTTATTGTTGTCGTTGTTGTTTTTCAGACATTGTTTTATATCTAACGGTATTTTATGTTTGAATCTTATACAAAAATTAGTGTGTGTATGTGTCTGTCGTTTCACCAAGATTTTAACGAGTTGAATTATTTTCATCTTAGTTTTCGCTCCAAAAAAAAAAAAAAAATAAAATAAAAATAATAATAAAAAAAATAATGAAAAAACAAAAACCTCGAGAAAAACTAAAATAATCGAATGTCATAACATGCGTTTTTTGTTTTACTTGTTGCATCTTATGATGAAAAAATTCTGTAATGAACGAATGAAAAACATGTCAAATGTCAACATGGTCAAATGAAAGACAACAGGCAATATGTTGAGATAAATTTGCCAAACGTCAACGAATACAACTACATTCAGCTGGAACCAAATTTCCAACTTCTATTTGTCTAACTTTGCATGTGACTTTAACAATTCTTTTTTTTTCTTCCTCTTTTGTGTGAACGTATGCGTGACAAGAGACACATGTGGACTTAAGCTTCCCGCCTAACTAACAAACAAAGCAAAAACATCATATTTAACTCCCAGCAAAAAATTAAAAAGGAAAATAATAAGAAATAGGAAAATCCTAATAACAATTTTCCTCGATTCTATGAAAATATAATTTGTCGCTGTCCATTCTCTGTCAATAATTCTGTCTTGGACCTGTACATTTTCTCATGGAAAACTAATCATAATTTTATATATATATATATATATATATATATATATATATATATATATATATATATATATATATATATATATATATATATATATATATATATATATATATATATATATATATATATATTTTTTTTTTTTTTTTTTTTTTTTTTGAATATGAAGATTTAAAATCTTTTTAATATTAAATAATAACAATTAAGAATGCTGTAATTGGCTGTACCGAATCTTTAATACCTTTTCCGTACATACACCTGCACTCAAAATATTAGCACCACATGCATACATTTTCTTTCTATTCACTATTTTTCTTTAAATTAATTGTTTTGAGAAGAATTAATAAAAACTGGCATCAAAATAATAGCATCACCCGATTTCAACTGAAACATAAAACCAAAAGTAAATAATAATTGTTAAAATTTTTTAGTTTTATTTTATCGAATTGAGTTTTTTTATTTATTCTTAGCATTTTGTAGTATTAGCATTTCGTGGCATTTCTTCAGATGTATACGGTAGCATTACTTCAAATAATATTTTCACATATTCGGCACGATGATGATAGTATTAATACGGTGAATGTGTCCAACCTCATAGTACGAAGAGTACATCCATACCATAATACTAGAATCGTCGTTTTTGTTGTAAATTTTTTATTGACCTTTTTGCAAAGAGGTCTCCTTAAAAATAAACATATTTTGGACTCATTGGTCCAAAGAATACTATTCCCCTTTTACAATATGCCAAACCAAGTAAGTTTTAACAAACTGTAATCTATTTGAGACATGCAGAACAGTTAGGAAGGTGACCTCGTATGGTCTATGGAATGTTATATTATATTCCCTAAGTCTTCTGATATAGATGCAGTACTTATTAACAGATTTAATACCTGCTGCTGACATTAAAGGTGTTCCCACATTAAAGGTGGTCCCACAGTTTTTCTTTGACGACTCCCTACATTTAATTTATAGGTTATGGTATTTCTAATCATATTTTTTGATTATTCAATAATATTACTTATTTCGGCATAAGTTGGTTCATCATAACCATGTTTTTAATTAGTTCTCGTTTGTCGAAAGTACAGTGTTTGTTGGTTTTTTCAAATATAATATAAATGGTATTATTTTGATAGGTTCCAATCAGATATTTTTGGATAAAATATAATCCAATTCAATATTTAAAGCGCATTTCATTCAGACAAATTCAATTTCTCTACCACAAAATTTAAATATTTTCTTTCTCACTTTTTTCAACTTTTTCATTTACATGAAGTCAATTGCAACAAACTAAAATGCAATTTTACACTACAATGAAAAAAGAGTTTCTTAAAAGCAATTAATTCTTTATTGTACGCCCATACATTTATTGATGGTCGGATTAGATACTCTTAAAGATACAGTGACAAAAATTTTACATTTTTAAAGCTAACAATTTTAGTTCAGAAAGAAAAAAATAAATAAATAAAATGAAATCTATATAAGAATAAGTTTCAGATATGAATTATATTTTTACTTTAGTAATTGTGTTGCAATTAGCAATGATATTTTTTCAGTGTAGAATTACCATTAATGTTGTCTTGACTTTGCAACTTAATATTTAAAATTCTCTCGAAAGATTACCTGAATCGCAAATCAATGTATTCAAAACGTGAATAATAATGATAATAATTATAATATATTCTTATATCACTGACTATATAAAAATCTGACACGATTTTATTTAATTTACTGAACAATTCGTCGGGTAAAGTACGAAACTCCTCAGGATAATAAGTGAAAGCATGGCCAAATTTAATTAAGTGGAAGTGACAACAATCGGATTAGATTTTGATGGAAGACAAAGAATAATTTTCCTTAAAAATAATTATTTGAATAAGAAATAGATTTTTCAATAAATAAAGTGTATTTTTAATAAAAATATAAGTTTATAGCGAAATATAAATTAAAACGAAATGAATTTTAATGAAAAACCAAAGTTTTTTTGAAAAAAAAACTGATTTTTTTTTAATAAATTTAAAAAATACTTTTTAGGAAAAAAATTAGAGAAACATTAAATTTTTAATAAAAAATTTAATTTTAAATAAATAAAAATATTTTTTATAAAAAGTTCATAGACAAAATATTGTTATTTAACATTGTTTCACAGTAAATACAGATTCATGAGAATATTCTTGAGTTTTAAAAATTAATCGTTGTATTGTTTTTATATATTAATATCGAAAGATTCTAACATATAAAATATTATTTTACCGCAAACGTAAAACGTTCAATTTAAACTAATCTTATATCAACCATAATTTTGCTTCATATTTTTCATCTTTGCTATGTGTTGGAAAATGTAAATTATTATAAAAGAAAATAATTAAAATGCAAATTTTAATGAAAAACTGAATAATAGAATTTTAAAATATTCAAATTTCAAATAATTTTTTAGTTCAAAAATATATTTCATAACAAATAAGTTTATTTTTGATAGAAAATATATAAAAAAGCTTTGCGATACACCCTCAGCCCGCTTGACCAGTTGTGATTCTGTATTGCTCCAAATTAACTCGAAATTACCTCTACTGTAACATTTCGAATATTTGTATTTAAATATCGGCAAGAGTTCAGAAACTTCTGTGCTTTCAACCCACTTTGCAGCCGGTACAGACAGCATGGTATAGAGAGATAATGCCGATGAACCTTCCTATAGCGACTTTAAAAAAACTGATCAATCTATGGAGAACAATTTTTAATAAAAAACAATAAAAGTTTTTAAAACTATTTTCTTTCAACTTAATATTTTCATTTTTCATTCATTGCAAACTTAACACTATGAGTTATGGAATATTTTTGCAAACAGACATTTCTTTAAACAATTTTGATCCCTGTTTCCTCAGCGTCACTGGAAAACACTTTAAAACTGATAAAATGGCTTGAGCAAGTGCAGCTCACAATAATTTGCATACATTTGTAATTTAATGTTCGTCGACTGTATTGCAGTCATTTGTTGTTTTGTGTGTTTCACAAAAAAAAACTTAAGTTATGTAAGCATCCCTGATAATGGCAATCATTTATGTAGATACATATTGTTAAACAATCAAAAGATCGATCCCCATAAACTAAAAGAGAAAAAAAAAATAATAACAATGTAAGACTATCTAAAGGTCTCAAGTGGCCACCTTTTTGTATATTTTTAGTTTTTATTTAGCGATCTTAGATGTGTGAGTAATAAACTGAAAAAAATACAAAAATAATAACAACTACAACAACAACAACAAACTACCATATCGAGCATTTAGATTCTCCCATTAGTTGGGGCAGCGCTGCAGATTTATCATTTCAATGATTAATGAGCCGCTGTTGTGAAATAATTGGAAAACATGGTAAGCAACATCTTGTTGTACATAAAATTGTTGGCAACATTCAAGCCCGACTATCTCTCTCTCTCTCTTTTATATACACATATATTTCTATATATAAATATATTGTTTATGTAATCACATATGTGTGAGTAGATGTACAATGTACTTACGCCCCAGGATACAACGGAGCTTCATCCAAACTAACTTACATGCATACATACAAAACAAACAAACAAACAAACGCACAAACGTTATACGTTATAAACATTTTATTTAATATGTTGTGTTTTAGTAAGTTAGTACATTAATATTGAAGAAAAAAATACAACAACAACAACAACATGGAAAGTTTGTGTGTTTCCAGTTAAGTCTCTTTTTTTTGGAATTGGTGATTTTAATCGCTGTTGCAATCATAAGAGATGGAACGCATAATCAGAATCACTTGATGAATCGTTGGTCACATTAATATGAATTCCGGTCTAATTGGAATGCAACAACAAATTTACCACAACAGACATTTGATAATAAACGACAGAGAAAATGAGAAGGACAAATAGATCAAACAGAAGGAAACATACAAACACTTTAAAAATTGTATGTTTGGTAGTGGCGCCAATTGGCCTCAACTCATTAGAGTTTTCACGATCTTTCCGTATAATTTATTTACTTCAATACACTAATACATACAAGTCAGACATGCAAATGAATCGAATTTCATTTATGTCTCCTGTATTAACGCAAATCCAAGAAAAAAAAAAACAAAATTCAACACCACAAATCAAAAATAATTCATTATTTCAAGCTTCTTATGGTCAACAATCATTATACCTCAGTCTTCCTCATCACAATTAACTAAGTAAAATATATCCAATCTACTCTTCTCTACGCACAATATAAAATATTTACAATAAACACCGACAAAAAACAACAAGAACAAAAATAGTAATAAAAAATAGTTAAGAATTATTATATATATATATATATATATATATATATATATATATATATATATATATATATATATATATATATATATATATATATATATATATATATATATATATATATATATATATATATATATATATATATATATATATATATATAAATATATATATAAAAATAATAAATAAATAAAAATAAATATATATATATATATATATATATATATATATATATATATATATATATATATATATATATATATATATGTATATATATATATATATATATATATATATATATATATATATATATATATATATATATATATATATATATATATATATATATATATATATATATATATATATATATATATATATATATATATTTATTTATTTATTTATTTATTTATTTATTTATTTTATTTATTTATTTTATTTATTTATTTTTATTTATTTATTTTTATTTATTTATTTTTATTTATTTATTTTTATTTATTTATTTTTATTTATTTATTTTTTATTTATTCATATGTACCACAAACGTACACATTTCAAATCTAACCTACCAATAGATGGAGCAGACATCCACACATACACAATACTTCTAAAGTTTCTAACCAAAATGTTCCATGATTCGTGTTTATCTGAAAATTCGTTCTTCTTTTTTTTAAAGTTTATTTCTTTGATCCGTTTATTTTGCGTTTGGCATCGTTGTCTTTCCAAATAACTGGATTATTTTCACTGATATCGGTGTATGTGTGTTTCACTATCTCTGCATTTGTATCGAATTTTGGATATGTATCGCATCAAATGACAATGGCAGTGGAGGATCAAGAGAGCAAATGAAAAGCGTGAAATGCCAATTCCAACATTAAGAGTATAATACTGGGTTTAATTTTTTTATATCTTTAATTTCACCTTGCGGTTTTCAAAATAGCAATAATGTAAAACTGAGAGAGAGAAAGACAAGGACATGTGACATCTAACAAGATATTTCAATACAACACACATCCACAGTTCATACCACAGCACAATATATCAACAAAATTTTTTTCACATACATATAATGATATATTCAACGATAACAAATATTGTCACAACATGTAACGATCAAAATCGACTCTGTAATACTCTACCAACACAAGAATATTTTTAGACGGAATCTAAGAAATAATTTTTATACGGATTTCTAAAGAATTTTATAGATTTCTTATATAATTTTA
Organism: Cochliomyia hominivorax; assembly: GCA_004302925.2. Lineage (NCBI taxonomy): Eukaryota > Metazoa > Arthropoda > Insecta > Diptera > Calliphoridae > Cochliomyia > Cochliomyia hominivorax. The sequence goes on from PYHX02000494.1 coordinate 88,272,941, forward strand.
CATTATATAAACAATTCATGTAAGATCTAAAAAATATGACACAAATTTCAAATAATTAAAAAGCGTCTTTGCAATAAATTTCTATGAGAGCACAATGAAATAATGGACCAATCAGAACACCCTTTTAGAATATTCAAAGTAAATACACATGTCGTTTATTATACCATATATTCGAGGTGTTATTGCACAACTGGATTACACTGTGTTACAAACATCAAAACAAACACAATACATATGAAACTCTCATATATGCTAAGGTAGTGCAAAAAATAAATCTTAAGCTTCTTATAAACTTTAAAAGTTAACTAAATTAAATAAAAATACTAAAAAATAAAATTCTAATTATTTTTAAGATTTTATGAAACTTTAATATAAATAAAATTTAAAAAGTCGACTGTTAAAGATTAAGTTATATATAATCTTGATATTTGCGATATCGGTTATTTATTTAAAAACCAAACCAAGTTTTAAAACAATAAAACTTTCTTCAGCATAAAACTCGATACTGAAACGCCTTTTAAAATTGACGGTTACTTATAACGATCGATTGCTTTCAAAAAGATTTCCGAACGACACTAAGAACTTTCCACGTAAAAAAAATGGTGAAGATTTATAATGGTATTTATGTTTTTATAAGGAGTAGAAAAACTTATAATGCTACCACCACTTTCAAGTCAACATTTTTCTTCTCACTTTCTAAGTAGATTTAGCGATGTCCTTTAGACTGTGCGTTCATATATCGTGTTAAATATTCTATAGGATTTTAATGATATCTCGATGAAATTTGGTAAATTTGATAAAGCCTATTGACGATAGTCAATCCAATATTTCAGTTAGCTCCCACACAAAGGTTTACAAACGACGGTAGCAACAATACCGTCACACTTTAAAAAAATAAGCTTAAAATATTTTCATGAACTCACATCTATGAGGACATTAGGACACAATGCATCGATCTTTGAAAAAATTGTTTTTTTGTGTGTTTCCGATTGTATATTTATATATTCATTTAGACTGATAGAAATATGCTCCAAATTTAATTAAAATTTCTTTGTATGGGAGCTACCTGAAATATTAGGCCGAATACTACCAATTTCAATAGCCTTCATCCTCGGCCCAAAATAATATGTACCAAATTTCATCAAAATTGCCATCTGCATAGTGTTCACAACGTTACATGGACAATCAGCCGATTATATATTATTATAGGCAGACAGACAGACGGATATTATTAAATAGACTTACAAAATTCTGAATCAAGGAGTATATATATATATATATATATATATATATATATATATATATATATATATATATATATATATATATATATATATATATATATATATATATATATATATATATATATATATATATATATATATATATATATATATATATATATATATATATATATATATATATGTGTGTGTGTGTGTGTGTTTTATGAAAATTAAGAAGTAAAAATCTTAATATCAAATTCTACGATGATGAAATGGTTTCATATAGTCTGCCTCAACTGACCAAAACACTATTGCTTGTTTTAAAACATTAAAAACAGAATTCCCCATACATTATTTTTAAAACTTAATAACAATCTAACTCTGTATTACATTTATAATAATAATATACAATTAAGTCCATTTCTAAGGATGTTGTGTTTATTAATGTTATCTCCTGAATGTGAAACAAATTAATTTCAAATAATTTATTCCAAAGTAACAATTAAAAGCCTCATCTTGTTCCTCTCAAATAGATTCCAATTAATAAAAAATATTAAAAAAAACCCACGCAAATTTGTGTTAAAATAAAAAAAAACAAAAATTACAAATAAATAAAATTAATGTTGTTGGTGGGAGTCAACCGCTTCAACATAAATGCAAAGTAAAGAACACAACACACTTAGATAAACCATCAATTGCCATTCTAATTACACACACACACACACACACACTTATACACACCAATATACATTTAATAAAATACAAAATGCTAAAACGGAAATATTACGGAATAGTTTACGGTTTTGGTTTTTGGTTTTACCAATAACTAAATGAAGGCGCCTAAACAATAACGGACACTTCAAATGGACTCTTAAATTATTATTTATTACGCGAAATTGGTGCAAAACTGTTTTCTGTTCTATTCATGTTTGTCGTTATGGGCTGGTTTCACCGAAACTTATACATTTTCATATTTTCCTCAGTTAAATAATACAATAAACAACAACAACGGCAACAAAATAAATATTGAAAATATGTGTTGCATACAAGTGTGTTTGAACTTAAAAATATTTTAAGAAAAGTATTAAATATTTAACAACAATAAGGGTGCCCCCAGCAGCCGACACCTGTGTGTTGCAGATATTTATTTTATGTTTCTTTTTTTATTTTTAATTTTTTTTGCAATTTAAAAATTTACAATTATTTCGTTATCTTGGCTTATAAAATTGCAACAAACGGATACACAAACAAACAAATCAACCAACCAACCAACAAACAAACCAACGGATATAACAACTGCAAACTATTCGAAATGGGCAGCATCTATTAGACCAGTGCACCTGAACGTTTCATTGTCGTACATTGTCCCAAACCAACAACGAAAATTTTATGAAACTAATAATTTCATAATTTCGATTTCATAATAAAATTTTAAAATATTTTCAAATCGTAAATCAGACTTTATGCCCCAATACTGACAGACAATGTTGGACAAAATGTTTGTTACAAATAATTTTCAGATCTAAATATGATTTATTTATCATTTAAATACAAAGAAAAGTGTGTTTACACTATACAATTAAACAGATTCAATCAATACATTTTATTTATAAACTAAGAGAATTTTGGGTGTGTAATCGATATTTTTTTTTTTTATTTTTTATTTCAGTTAACGCAAACGTCAATATATCACAATTTTGTATTGAACATACATAGCGTTTCAAGGATGAAAATTTGTATTTATTGTAATGTGTAAACAATAGAAATTACTCTGAGGGGAAGGAAAAGAGAAAAACAAACAAACATGCAAACTCTTTTATTTGATGAATTTAAATCTCGTTTATTGGAAAAATAATAGAATTTTCCAAGTTGCATGTATAGGGAAATACGAGTGAATATCAAAACATTCGTTTACATCTGCCACAGTCTTAAGTTGATACATTTTATTCTAGGTTAAATGATAAATTGCATGCATTGCTGGAAGTCAATCGTACAAAATCTACGCAGCTGCGTCATGCAAAGCTTTTGGGAAGCAAACATCAGTGAATTTTATCTTGGTTATAAAAGTAATTCAGGCTTAGTTCAGATATTTTCATATCCTAAACTATACATAACCCAACAAAACTTTGAATGCCAACTTTAAATACAAAACAATTAAAAACTTTTTAAGGCTTGTGAACATAATCTGTTACATTAATATAACGTTTTAGAATATGTCACCGATATTCTAATCGATATTTAAGAGATATACATATATTCCCATTGCTTAAACATTTCATTTGCCGGAATGTTTGTTGTGTTGCATATCCATATAGAATAACAATATTAATGTACATATAAACCTCATGCAATCCATCTCTCACACATCGAGTCATTTTAAGAATTAATACCAAGACTTTGTTCATCAACAGCAACAACATCATTGTCCTCATCCTCATCAACCAAAAACAAAAAAAAAAAACAAAAAAAAAAAAAAAAAACAATATCATCATAGAATAGGACAGTACCATCTCTACACACATACATACAAAGATATATACTACATGCTATATTGCGGAAATGCAATTTTGTCATTATTTATGGATGTATAAATCGGTATATTGCATGGCTTAACGATGGATGGCTGGTTAGTTGGTTGGTCGTTGAATTAGAGAATCATGGATGTTAGATGGGGCGAAGAAAATATAAATATATATTTTCGTTTCTTCTTTTAGCTTAAGCGAAATAACGTTCATTGGTAATATATGCACATGCATACGAACATACATACATAAATACATACATAAATACATACATACATACATACATACATACATACATACATACATACTTACATATGTATGTAATAAATAAATATATTTACATACACTCCAAGAATTTCCATATTAAATATAGTAATAGTAGATTTGTTCAGAAGACACACTGAAAACAGCTAACGGTTAAAGTTTTCAAATAATTTCTATTCAAATTTTTATTACTAACATTATGTTATTTGATGGTGTGGCAAGGATGACGACGATCATTGCCGTCTTCAGCAGTAGCAGCATTTTGCAATATTATTTGCCAGCATTTGTAGCATGAACAAGTAACACCACAAAGAAACACATCTCGACCACAAAGGAGATCCAACAAACCACTACTTTATCACAATTCGCATTTTGATTTTTATTTATTTAATTTGTACGTTCGTTAATTCGTTCTTCTATTATTTTTATAACTCTTTTTCTCTCGTTTTTTAATCAAACACAAGAAAATGAATCCGGGCGCGCCTACTTAAAAATTCGTAGCACATCAAATGTATTCAAACGACAAGCCATTAAGTAAAAACAAAAATAAAAAAGTAAAAAAGCAAAAAAGATAGATGCTACAAACAACAAAAAAAGTTTCAAATTGCACACGATGCACACACATAAAAACAAATATACGAACAGAATTTGACGTAGATGCTTATATATGTATGTATACAAACACACCATAAAAACGGTACAAATGTCCAGTAAAATTTTGAAAAGTTGTTGTTATAGTTGCAATTGTGAATACCGTTGCAGTTGCTGTAGCTGGAGACATGTAGAAAACAAAAACAAAACAAAAAAAAATCAAAATAAAACTAATTAACAACATCTTGAGTCTAACAAAATGTAAAGCTTTTACAAAGCAACTATATGAAGCCGGCTTTTGGGATGAATATACATACAAACACGACTACATTTAAGTTGCAACTCTAAGGAATTTTTAGGGATTTGGTGTACTCTGATAATTAAGTACTTTATAAAAGCTAATGTTATTCATTTATAAAACCATTTCCGCATAATTTGAAGTCTTTTTCTGATTCTCATTCACCCATCTTTATAATTTGATATTAAAAAAGTACCACATTTCTTTGCACTTAGTATCATTTTGAAATTTTGCTTAACCATCTCTATTATAAATCGCATAAAAACTGACAAATTAACGAACGCAAGATAGACATTTATACACCAAGTTAGATAATGAAAAATACTCAATACAAGAGATGCAACATTTATACAACATCAGGTCATTTAATGTGTGGTAATTTCCATCAAATACTTTATATATATAATTTATTCCCAGATGACATTTATAACATTTGAAAGAGTTATTTTCATCTTTATAGTTGGAAAAAGTAAATACGAACAAACTCCTTTTGATAATTATGGATTCGGAAAGTATGCACTTCTCTTAATACAAAATTACATTTTAATTGGTATAAACTAATTTTTACTTTGAATTATAAACTTACCTTTGTATATGACTTTCCACACCAGGTGGCAAAGCACCATCTGCTACTATGTAAACAGGTTGACCTCCAGCACCACCAGGGCTGGCATATTGCAAACCACCTTGTACTACAACTTGACCATCGGCCACTAAGCCGCTCAAATCGCTGCCAGAATAAATTTCTAGACCTTTCTGATCAGAAGTTGTGGTATAAATGACCGTTTTATTACCGTCATTATAAATTAAGTCGATATGCTTGTCTGAAGGATACATATCGGGATCCAATTTAGTACCCATGGGCAAGTGTGATAATTGTTTGCTATTGCTACTTCCACCACTGCCATCACCACCATCATGAGATGTTGTATAAATAATTTGACCACTATTGTGTTTTTTCTGTTCATCATAAATGTCGACTTCCGTTTTTACTACAGCATCTGAATCATAATGTTGTAGTACAGAGGCATCTAAGGGGGAAGTTTGATAAACATTATGATCATTTGCCAATTTTTGGGCCTGATTAAACATGGCTGCTGCCACCGCATTATCATTTGGCATTAATTTCGATGGGTCACTAACAATACGAGTGAGTATATGTTCGCCAGCCTCATTGCGAGACAATATATGATGTTCGCCATTTATTATTTCTCTTGATATAATCTGTTGCTGTTCGCCATTTGGTCCAACAACACGTATTATTTGATTTTCATCAAATTCTATTTTGGCCAGAGGTTGATTCTCATGGGCCGTTTGTACAGCAGATTGTTGTTGATTCAATTGAGCCACCATTCTAGCGTCAATAACATGATCATCTTGTTGACTTCCACCTGTCATCACAACTTTGGGACTCTCATAAATAAAAACAGCATCTTTATCATATAATTTTGATGAATCTGTATGCAAGTCTAGAACATTTACATTAGTCATTGTAGCCAATTCTGGCTGAGGACTGTCGGGTGAGCGATTCATGGCATTTGGTGATATAAGTGGCAAGCCATTTCCTGTGCCAGCAGTTGAATTGGCCATGCTTGTTGCCACTATATTTCCAGTTGTTGTTCCAGTAGCACCAGCTACTGATACCGAATTTGCACGAGCCGGTGACATAGGTGTCTCATTCATATGTCCACTACGATGATGCATATTAGCTTGAGCCGCTGACAAAGCAAGTTCGTTTGTGGTAATAACACTTGTTGTAGCAGGCGATGATGACATCTTTTGCCAAATGTGACACGTCGATTCTTAGAATCAAATTAAAACTGATTTTGTTTTTCTTTTTTTTTTATAAAAAATTGCACTTAATCCTTTTTTTCTCTTCTGCTCTATTAAAATGTTGTTGTTCTTCTGATCTTATCCCAATAATTTCATTAATATGGCTTTTAAATATAAGAAGAAATGTGTATGTATATGTTGCTTATAATTATATATAGAAATAATTCTAAATCCGCTTAATATTTACATATCTTACTATGTATATTTAAATGTATATATATTTATATAGCTTTCTATATGTATAAGTATATCTATATCTATAATATTATTAATAAAGAAGGCACTTTAATCTCAGTTATTTCTGTTTCAAGAGGACGGCATAGAATTTGTGGCATTTGAAAGTGTTCGTTGTGACCGTTACAAATATGAATGGACTTGAATTGAATATTTTCAATTTCAAATTTATTTTGTATAACTTTTTTTTGGAATCCTTGGTGGTATGGCACACTTTAAGTTCGCAACTTGTCTTAAATTACATAATCCGAACACAGGTCAATATATATCTTATTAATATTGACATTTGTCATAGATCTGGTGTTGATCTATCAAATCATGATAGAAAATCTGAAAATAAACAAAATTTACAATTATATATTAATAAACATCGTAATAAATATTGTGAAAGACAATGAGTCATGAGTCATGAGTCATGAGTCATTTCACTGCAAATGGTCATTATTTGATAAAGAGATAATAATATTTAAAGGATTCTTATCATAATTACTTAGTACAATATATTAAGAAATACGATTAACTAATAAATTTGATTTATTTAACATCTGAAAATTATACATCTATTCAATAATTTTAATTGAACTAACACACATCATCATCTGTAATAAATTAATTAAAATATTAATAATTAATATAAAAAGACCCAAATATCTTTTAAATTTATTACTTTTTTTATTATTAAAATATTTTTTAGTTCCAATACAATCTAATCAATTTAGAACAAATGAAATTTACACACAGAGAAAACATAAACGAGAAGCAACATGCTATAGTTATTATATATTGTTACCGTAACTACAAAAATTGTTTATTCGCATTTTGATTTTGCAATAATAACAATTGTTATTGTTTTCACCACTAACAATATTGTTACTCCAATAAAATAAATTGTAATTGTAATAAAACGTTTGCTTAATTGTATTGTCATTTTGCATTTATAACAATAGTTATTGCTATCGCCACTTAAATTATTGCTCTCGCCATTAAAAATATTGTTTTTGCAAGAAAAAATATTCTCAGTTGAATAAAAAATTTTTTTGTTCGCATTATTTTGTTATTGAATAAAAATATTTTCGTATAAAATATTTCAATATTTAATTTTAATTGCCTGATTTTTTTTATTAATTAATAATGAGAATATTAATTTTATTACATCAACGAAATTATTAACAAAATGAAAAATGAATTCAATAATTAACATGTTGCTAATAACAATAAAAAACCAGACTGATTTTAATTATTTTATGTAGTTGGACCAGAAGTATGTCTGCTTTAATAAAAACTTTATTTTGAAAAAAATCTAAAATTATTTCCTTTTTGTAGTAATAATTTTTGGTCCTACAAATAAAATTTGGATTAATAAGAAGTCCCAAATTTGATTTTTATGGGACAGATTGGTCTTATTAGGGGTTTCAATTGTCTTCAAAATGTCTTCGCTTGAAAAGAAAAAATATATTTTACATGAAAATATTTGATAAACAATTTTGTTTTATAACTATAAATTTGTAAATGACAGCTACGAAAAATTTATGAACGTCCCTCGTATAATTTACATTTCTGAGTGTATTACATTCTCATTCTGGGGTATTAAATGGAAGCTAGAAGAAATTATGGACTCTCGTATAATTTCATTCTATGTGTGTATGGGGATCAAATGAAAAAATGGATCCATAATAAATTTCAATTGGCATCGTAATGACACGTACCAATTTCATCAAGATATATTTATAAATACACAATATCTTTAGTCAAGGTTTGCGATACCTTGAATGTCAGAATGTTCAAAACTCTAATAAATTTAACATAGAAATTATAAGACAAGAATGCATGTAATTATATTTTTTTGAAAATGCTAACAAAATGTTGATTAAATCTGTTAATTATTTTAATGTGTTTTGTTTATTAAATTAACATTATTTTATATTTATTTCAAATTTCCCAATGTTAACTTTTATTCATTGCATAAATAAAAGAAGCATCAGCAAACGCATACTGGACATGTTTTAAATAATGTAAAACTGCAATTTGGTTCAAGAATAATATAAATTTTTCCGGGATATTTATAGATAAAATTGGTGCTTTGGAACCTAAAGAACTCTAATTCACATTTACCACATATTTAGTAATTTAAACATATTTGATATCATAAATATTTATATGAAACTCTATTATTCAATGGACATTATTGATCAGTTATAACGGCGCCATTAGCTTAAAATATATAAAGTTGAACAGAAAAAAAACTTAAAAAATAATATAACAAACAGTTAAAATGTAGCTTTAGTTCACTGAAAAGATAAATTAATACACAAACGATGGAAAATGTATAACGAAAAGAAACTAAATCTATACTCGGCCTCCACATTCCTGCCATTACACACGCCCACATGATTTAAACTAGTGCAGAGGGTAACAAAATACATACAAACAACAAAGAATGAAAAATAAAATAAATATTCTAGTAACACAACAACAACAGTCCAAACACAAGATTAAAAAAAGAAACATCAGACACACAACTTTGTTAGAATTACAGCAGCCGTATAAATTTTTTAGTAAACAATTAAAAAAAAAAAACTTGCATTTCGGCACCAGCGAAAGAATTGAACACTTAAAACTCCAACAACAAATTTTAGTTGTAAATATATATATTTTTCTAGAACATCTGTTAGAAAATTATCAGACAAATATATGGTTTGTCGAAATTCGAAACAAAATTATTACAAATCAATCAGAGAATTTGAATTATAATGAAATTTGTTATTTGCAACACGGTGGTACAGTCTGTGTTCCAGTGATGAAATATATTTAAAGGAAAAAGAGTAAATTTTCTTTATCAACAGGGTTTGTTGTAAAAAGATCATTTCATATTATTCCTCAATATATATATATATATATATATATATATATATATATATATATATATATATATATATATATATATATATATATATATATATATATATATATATATATATATATATATATATATATATATATATATATATATATATATATATATATATATATATATATATATATATCGAAATTGTTGTAATCTTATTTTGTATTTGGTATTTGGATTTCATTCATACCTCTAGTTGACTAATTATAGCAATAAAATTCTTTTTTTTTATTATTTTTAAATATACATATTTCTTTATGCAGAAATGCCAACTATTTATTAATTACCGCAATTTCAGTAATCTAATCTAAATGCTAATTTAGTTTAAACTTAATACTCACTATTCCGCCAAAAGACATTCATCGGTTACTATGAATGTTGCAAACAAATTCAACCAGCAACAACAGCACCAGAAGAAGAAAGAAAGAAAGAAAGAAAGAAGCGAAAAACATAAATTATTTAAATGTGGACCAACAGCAACAATAAGAACAACAAGCAAAGCAACAGCAGCTGTAAAAGAATAAATGGCAAATTCTAAGCAACAGGTAATATAGAAGACTACGAACTATTCGCAATAAAGCTAAAATTTTAAATGAGGAAACACCCATTAGTGGCCAACAAGTCACATGCTGTGATTAAACTCTTACTTATACGTTCAATTGAAACCCACAAAAATACGATTACTTGTAATAAAAGACGATAAAGATGAAAACCAAAAAACGAATAATATCACAAAGAATTCAGATTAAAAATTACACATTCACATTCACAGCTCGGCAAATGATAACGGATAATTTACAACAACATTTACAATATAAACAATAAACTAAGAAACGTAACAACACTAATTAATTGATTCTTATCATTTTTAAGTTGAACTAAATTCTCCAATTCCCTCCCATCTTTCCTTAAGGTAACAACAAAAATATTTATGACTCGACTCGTGGTTACGAGTTTTCCCAATTATATTTTATACAAGTACAAACAACTATAGAATCGAATTATATGAGAGTTTTTGTTGCTTGTGTGCGGTGTAGGGTATTATTTAGTCAGTCTTAACCGATACTATTATTAATTGGATTAGCTAAAAATTACATCTGTAAGAGGACAACCCTCCCCGGCAACCTATTCCAAATTTACGTAGTCTGTAATAGTTTGCTATTATTAATCTGCCTATATTTCAGTTTCAGAGATATGCGATATCAAAAATTCAGTTTTTAAAAGGTTTCCGCTCTCCCGTGCCCTATCAAAAATTTTGTTAGTTATGTAATATTTTTTGGTCTGTAAAATTTTTCTACTGAATGGATTTCGCAAATAATAGTTCTAAACGATACACAAAATGAATAGTAAAGTGATTAAATACACTTTATCGCCGCAAGGTGTTTCGTAGGGAAGCAGTAAGTACGCAGAAGTGTCTCTATATACTTAATATAAATACTAACAAATATAAACAATATTCATTGATTTACACGTTCATTCATTCATGTATTCATTGGCTTAAATCAGTACCAACATTTAAGTACATTAAAATATTTCTTCATTATCGTTAACATCGGCAGCAACATCTAAAACCAAACCAGACGGACTGTTAACAGTTTAATGAACTTCAATCTGTTTTATATTTCTTTTTTTATTTTATACAAAAATAACTCAACTTTAGTATTTATGTTTCAATTATAATTTATCGAAATATATATATTCAATGTTTTGCAATCGACCGGTTTGTTATGTAAACGCAAATTGTTATTGTTCATTTGTTAGTTTGAGATCAAGAAATAGATTTAATACATTTATTTTCAATTAATCTCTGAATGAGAATAAACAAAAGAACTAAAAAGCAAAAAAAAAAAAAAAACAGATTGATTGATAAAAACTCTTTGAAATTCACATACACAGACGGGCGGACATATTGATTAAACAAGTTTTTAAAATTCTCACGCAAATAATTTTTGAATAAATTATGAAAAGAAGAGAAAACAACTTAAATGCATGAAATACGAATTTAACATGGACTGGAATAATTTTAAGCAAACAGGATAACAGGAATATTACACATACATACACACATATTTTAAAATGACTTGTTACTACAATTTTTGTTGTTTGTGGAATGTAGCAAATTGAATGGAAATAAAAGAAACAATATCATCCACTATATCACGTGGTTGTCGAACGAGTTTAACTCCCTCGCAAATGCTACATAATAAACGAATGAATGTTTGTCAGTCTGTCGCTTGGGTAGGTCAGTATACATCTGGTTTAAAATGTTTCTTTTTTTTAACATATTTAAGGAAGACCTTACAAATAAAAATGGCGTTTAAATGGCATTTGCATTCAATGTTTGTTAAAATCACACTTAAAAACTTCTGCATTTAGAACAATTTGTTATGGAATTTGTTGCTAAAAGCTTCCCACATCAACCCAGTAACTGAACTGTCAGTCGTTCGACTTCATAATTAGATAACATGTCTTCTTCAAAAAATCTTATTTCAATTATATTATTCATCGTATAGATCATATCAAAATTCTTAATAAATCATTTATTTAATCCGGTTATTTTATGCTCATTCAACACATGTAAATCTTTGTACATTTGCGACATTTGTGAAATACAATAAGAAGAAACATTAATGCTTTTCATAAAAATGCTCTCAAAAATAAGCTTTTTGAGAGAACGAGTATGGGAGTGTGGAAAATGAAACATGTTTAACAGGAGCAAGAACCATAATCCATATCCAAAGCACACAATAGAAAAAATGATCAGGAACCGGTAGAGAATCCTTGACCTAATGCATTATTACTGCATGCCAAACCAATGATGTGGTTCTTCAAACTGGGACTTGATCAGCAGCATATATACATACATACATACATACATACATACATACATACATACATACATACATACATACTGGCTGGTTAACAACTTATCAGCCAAACAAACACCATAACAATCCAGCTTAACTGATCTCCGACCGACTAAATATAAAAATATCAGGCATTTGCTGTTTCTTTTTTTTTTCCTCCTTTTTTACTTAATCATTATCATTGCCAAAGTTCAAATCCAGTTCGCTGGAAACATACAAAATAATAAAACTTGTTTGCCACCAAAACTGTGATGATTTTTGTTGTATAAACGATTAAATGTGTATATGGATTTGTTATTTATTTATTATTTTTTTTTTATTATTTTATTTATTTTGTCCGCATGTCCGTCTGGATGCTAGCTTCAAATATTTGATATGTTTTTTAGAAGCTGCGCTCACGCGTTTCACACGCTCCACTAGTGGGTCAGGTCAGTATTGTCTTGTGCAGATTTTTTTCTCTTATGTCGTCATTTAGTATAAAAAAATTCATATGATTTAAATATACATATTTTTAAAATTTATTTCATGCGATTGCAATTTAACAACATTGATTCTGTAAAAAAAGAGAAAAAATACCTGAATAAGTTATTTTGTTACTCTTTTTTGTTATTGTTATTGTGAATTAAGTAAATTTACACATGTGAGATTCACATGTTTTATTATTATTTATTATTTATTTATTTATTTACTTTTTCTTTAAGATATTATTGCGTGGGTTCCTCTTTATATTATAATACATTTTTTATTGTTTATTTTTCTCTTACAAATCAAGTTTTGAAATTTGTCGTTGTCTAAGATTATTGAAATTTTTGAAGGCTGTTTGATCGTTTTTTACTTTTATTATTATTACTACTTTGATTTTTGCTGCCAAATGTTTATTTGATTTAAATAAAAATTTGCTAAAAAGTTTGTAAAAATAGTTTTTTTTATCACGTTAATAGGTCATAAAAGATTTGAGTAAAGAAAAAAATAATCTTCTAGAGTTATAAACCGAAATTTATTTACATCAAATTGCCTTCATTGTCGGTCAAAATTTAAATTCTATGCAAATCTGCAGAAATTTTGAAATTTTATCACACTCATATCTTGCTTTCAAACGTCTACAAGTCGGCATTTACTATGCCATGCTGCCACTGATGAGGATATATAAACTTTATTTATTTGTGTCAATGTTTACATTTACTGTTTGTAGTTTATTAAAAAGTTTTCCTTGTTTTAGGAAGAAAATAACATTTAACTTTTTATAAATTTTAAAGGTTAGAAATTGAATAATTTATATTAAAGAAATGATGACTTATTATATCTTCTACAGGAATCCAGGAAAACTAAACCAGGTTACATTGGAATCTTACAGATCACATAAACTTAAAAGATAATACATATTTAAGAAGGGAAAGCAAACTAATTAGTAAGTAATACGAACATGTGTTATACGTGCAATAATACATGTGCTCTCCCAGTGATGTGCGATTTTAACTTCCAAATGAAACATTTTCCAAATTTAATTTTTCTTCGAGAAATAAAGTAAAGAATTAAATAAAAATAAGTTATTTTAAACATATAATCAAATATCTTTTCTATATTATTTCAAACAGGAATTCAGAGTCAATTTAATTATATCGTCTATACTAAATTTTAAGTGCTAAATGTTGATTTTAAAACCAGCACAATTTAAAAATGTATCTTCATAACTGATATAATTCCCTCTTTTTCAATATTCTCTATATAATTTAGATTTCGATAATGTCATTCAAATGAACTCTACACTTTAAGAACATTTAATAATTAGCGCACAGAAATACAATTCTGTTATTAAAACTTTGTAACATTTAAAAACTTAAGCAAAACGCATAATGAGTTAGAGATCGAGATGCTGCAAAACTCTATTTTAAAAAACTATAACTTTTTAAATAAATAAAAAAAAAACTTAAGTATTTTTAAAAATATTTATGAGTCCCATTATCTCTTTTGTGCTATTACGTGATTCGCTTCGCGCAGACATTACGAAACCAACCACATTAACACACTCGTTGTCTGTTGATTTAATTCACGTTGTTGTTAGTTAAAGAAAATGGAAAAAGGGAATCATTTTTGTTAACGAGGGTCATTTAAAATAGAAGCTTAAATGCAAACACATTCCCTAATGATACAGTCAGATAATACACCCCAATTGGTTCAACATCTTCATCATCTCGTACTTATGTATGTACCAATGATCTTAAAATGAGATGTCATCACCCCCATAACCACAAAATAGGTAGTAAATTGATATCATAGAAAAACAATCACATGTGATGTGTATAGTGAAAAATATATCGATTATCCCATAGTAGAAAATAATGTTAAAATTACTAGTCGGCAGGTTAATATAGTAAACAGTACACAATAAATGAATTTTTCTGATAACTTTCTTTCTTGAAATTTTACTTATGTTAACTACAAAGTAGTTTTTTTAAAATTATAGTTGTTTAATTTTATAAATTAATATCGAAAAATTCTAGTATGTACAATTTTATTTCACCAGAAATTTAAAGACGTTTAATTTAATATTAAGTGAAGTGAAAAACAACTATATTTAACAAAACTACTTCTTACTACTTAGATAATTGGATTATCACATAGAACGAACCATTATCACTTATGAGAATTTTAATAACATTAAAAACTTGTTTTTAAATACTCTCCAGATTCGTATAATGATACAGAATAATCAAATTTTTGGTGGATTTTAAAATATAAAATATATTTAGCTTTACTACTTTGTGAAACATCCCTCGTTTCAAATCAACAACAACATCAAAATACATACACACACTATAAATCCAAATTAATTTTGTTGTGCTTTTTATTTTATTTTCATATCTTTTTCTTTTGTTTTCTCTTTTTTAGGTTTTTAGGTTTTTATTATTATCATTATTATTATTATTTTTATTATTATTATTATTATTATTTTAGTGATGCTGTCAAACCAAGATTTCTTGTATTTTTAAATACAAAGATGTTTTTATGGTCTTATAAGAGATGTTGTATTATACATGTATGTGTATATATATATATATATATATATATATATATATATATATATATATATATATATATATATATATATATATATATATATATATATATATATATATATATATATATATATATATATATATATATATATATATATATATATATATATATATATATATATATATATATATATATATATATATATATGTTTAAATATATAGACAGGAATAAATATGTTTATGTACGTATGTAGTTGAACATACATGTGAGAATGACTTTCTGTATTGGAGATTTTGATGGTACGACTTTCGGCATTTGTTTATCATAATATCGAAAAATAATAACAACAACAATTATAATATTTTTTGTAAATTATTTATTTAACCTTTTTTTTATGTGATTTTTTGATGCTGATTGTTATACAAACACTATGTGTTGGTATTGTGGTAAAAATAATTTTATATAAAAGTATTAGTAAGTTCAATCGAAGTTTTATTAAAAGTTTCAGAATGAAATAAAATATTTCGAAAAGAAAATATACTTATTGTCTGCTTCCAACCCTAATGGGAATGAAGAATAATGAATACTGATTAAAAAAATTATATTCGTTACTTTTCATCTTTAAGTAAATCATGAAGATCCTACAAATTAGTATTATAAAATATTATGTATGAATGAATTATTTTAAATGTAACAAAATATTAATTATATGAATTCAAAACTTGTTTATTGTTTTTTTTTTTCAATGTAAAAACATTTTTATATTAAAAAAAAAAACATTGATAATTTTTGGAATGATAATGAAGTACACATAACTTAATCTTATGTCAATAATATTTCACTATAATTTAAGTTCTAAGCTTGAAATTAGAGGTTCCTTTAGATATCGGTCTATATATTTAATATCCTCAATCGATTTTTTTAATATCCTGAATTACTGGGTCTGTCAGTTATCGTGGATGTGAGCGTGCAAACAAAATACGAACATACATATAGACATTGATTAGATGTGTAATTTTAACATTGAAAATATTAAATGATGAAAACAATGTTAATTTTCTATCAGAACTGAAAAAATGTCGAATCATATTTATTTCAACTTGTTGTTTTTTTTTTTTTTTTCGTGAGTGTGTGCGGCTTTAAGTTCATATTATATCTAAGGGAAAGTATACCATAAAATTATTTTTTGTTTCCAAAACGTATTCCTATTTTACCATAGTTTAACAATAGTCTATATAGGGAAGCATTCTCCAAACAAAAGAAAAATGTTCTTCTTGCTTGAAGTAAGTGCCTTTTAAAACAAGTCTTGGGAATGGTATGTCAGACTTAAGTGGTGAAATATTGAATACCTCCGTAATTTAAGTCTATATATGATCGAAAACAATAACAAACAACATTTATACTCTTGTTCACTTGTGATTGTAATTTTGTCGTTTAAGTCTCAAAACAAAAGCAATAAATACAAAAAAGAAGAAAAAATCATTTTTGTTTTAACTCAAAAATGGACTTAAAAGTCCATATAGAAGATTTTCAACATCAGCAATTATTGCAACATTTTATTATTGGCATAAAAAATAACTACCTCTGTATGTTGGTATAACCAGTGGACTAATTTGATTTCTGCCATCATTCTTAAAGGAAACATTCTTAACCATTAACTGGTACCTTGGGGTAGAAAACACACATTAAATGTTCACATTTTCTAACAAGTGAACAAAAATAGTGACGCGATTTTTATCAGAATTAAAGCGAAAAAAAAATCTTTGCCACTGAACTCCCTATGAGAACAATATCTTTGGAAATTTTGATATCCAATCAAGGTTTAATATCAGTAAAGAACTAAAATAGAATTAAAATTGTATTGAACTGAAATAAAAGCAATAAAATAAAAATTAAATGACAAACTAATTTGTGAAAAAGGTAAATGTGAAAATACCTTAATGAACATTTTGTATTTGTAGTGTCTCCTGTGTAAAGTACGAAGTGTTCCTTTGTAAATTGCACATTGATTGACAATTCCAGAATTCTTAAGTTGAAAATTTTTAGAAACATTTTCAGACAATTGGTTTACATAAATAAGTAAGTAAATTAATGTATGTGTGTGACAGACAACATTGTATTTTTAAAGAATTTTGTATTTCACAAAATTATTTATTTTTTATGTAAAAGTTACATAAAAAAATTCCTTAATGTAAAAGTTTCAATGAATTTAATCTAATATTATAAAAGGTACGAATTACTAATAACACATTACGGTGTAATAAGTGAGAAAAGCTACTAAATATATTTTATATTAATTTTTAACGGTTGTATTCAAAAGAAAAATTTATCGTAGACTTAACGAACAAATTAGTTAATAACTTAATTAAGTCTAATAATAAATCAATAAAAATTATTATTATTATTATTTGAAATATATTTATTAATTTTGATTTCATACTGGCAATATTCTCACTTTTTCCCCCTCTTTTGTAGTTGAAATTTAAAAATAATTCGTTATTTTTTTTTTTTTTTTTTTTGTGTAAAATAAACTTTTCAAAAGTAAATAAAATAATATAATAATAATAATAATAATAATAATAATAATAAGAAAAATTCTCATCAAACATAAACAAGTTGAATGGGTTACTTTAACGATCAGCTGGTGGTTTGGTTAGATATGCAGTGTTGTTATTATTATTTCTTCTAATAATGTTTACTAATATGAACAAAACAATTTGAAAGTGTATTCATCAGTGTTCATACGTCATTTCATTATTCGTTGTTTTGCAGTTTGTTTGCAGTTTAATGTTAATGTTGATATTATTTCATATATATATTTTTAAATAACAACTTTTATTTCAATGTTAAGAGAGTGTGTGAGTAGTACTTATTCCTGTTATTGTTTTTGCCTTTACGATTGTAGTTGTCGTTGACGTTGTTGTGGCCCTACATTAGTCGCTATCGTAACCCGTTTGATGTTTATACTTAGTAGAGTTTGTTTTTATTTATTTTACGTTTTTTTTCCTTTGGTTTCTTTTCAAGACCTGTTGTACTACGATTGACTGTCTTTCTGGCTGACTGACTGCTTGCCAGCGTTCCGACCAGTCAAACTGCCATGTGCTTCATCTGAATTAAAGTTTTGAATGCACTGTAATGATCAGCTGATCATTGTTTGCTGGTGTTTCTTTATTATTTTGTTTTGTTTAGATTTTTTTCATTTGCTGCTAACGTTGTTATCGCTGCTCTAAGTCAAACACCAGCAGAAAATAAAAACTGAACTTAACCGGCGTGCTAAACTACCATGTGCTACATTTAACCGCTTCTTTACTAGTTTCCATAATCAACAACAACAACAACAACCAAACACTACAAAAACAAATGTAGCAAAAACAACTTGATGACGAAGATTATGATGGTGATGAAGCAGACTTTACGATGAGTTAATATCTTCTCCTTCTTAACTTAATTTTTTAATGAATGTATTTTCAAGAAAGCAAAAAAGAAAAGTATAATGAAAACAAAACTCAGCTGAACTTAAAAACAAAAGCAAAATATAAAAACACACACAAAGTAACAAAAATTGTGTCAAAGTTATAAATAACAATAAAGTTAACTTTTTTAGTCCAATCAAATATATTTTTCTGAATACGTTTTTATCTAAATAATTTTAATTATACATAAATATTATTAATAAAATTCTTTAAAAAATTATTTATATTTTGCATTTTATGTTTTATTACGTTAGAATGCAAATTAGAATTGAGTTTAAAATTTAAATAAATAATATAAATTATAAGTTTTTATTTCCATTATAAAGATTTTGTTTTACTAATTTTCATAAATATTTCAATGCAAAATTCGCAAAGTGTAAATATAAAGTTTTTAGAAATTATTACAATCAATTTTTAAAGGTTAAATGTTTCCTTTCAAAGAAAAAAATCCTTTTCAAAACCAAAACGACATCGAAAAAAATTAATGAACTAACAATCTGTATGGAAATGGAACAACAATTTAGTCAACATTTTCTATGTTTTCCGATTCTAAAATATATAACATGGAAAATGTCCGAAGAGGTCAAAATTTAATAAAATATCTGACAATAATACAGCACTCAAATAAGGATAAGCACACATACGTATATGTATGCAACAATTTTTACATTACAAATAAACTAAAAAATCTACTAACTCGAAAATCAGTATGTTATTTTTGTGTGTGTTGTGAGAGAAATGTATTGAGATGATAAAATAAAATGAACAATAAGACAGTAAAAAAACATACAACACAACTCAACTAAAAAAAAAAAAACAACGTAGACAAAAATAAAACATAAACAAAAGTATATATATATATATATATATATATATATATATATATATATATATATATATATATATATATATATATATATATATATATATATATATATATATATATATATATATACAACTTTAACTACTAATACATTTACATAACCAAAAAATATTTACTGTGATACAGTGTTGCCACTGATGAATTTAACTACACTAAGGCGACTTCCAATTTTTAAATTAGTTAATATCCTTTCGGCATGGACATTGGAGAGAGCTGAAAACTTCTAAAAAGTTATAATGCAATAACGATATTAATGTAAATTTGATTAATTTAAAGTTAATTTTAACGATTTTTTTAGAGGTAAAATTGAATCTGAACCCTGCATGCATCTACTCCAATAAAAACGTCATTTAAATAGAAAAAAACATTCTAATCAGATTTACACCTGTAGTAATACCACAATAATACTACAATATTTTGAATTACAATTAATTTACACATCAAATCAATTACACATAAGCTGCACATGAAAATCAAAATTGCACACAATATGTGTAATTAAACATAAAGTGGCAACACTGCTGTGATGCTGTATTGAGTGAAATATTACTCACACTTATACAATAATCGATATTACACAGACACAAGAAAGAGAGAAAAAAATGAGAGACTTTTATTTATTGCTCAAACTATTATTTCATTTACACACACACACATAAACAGATAAATACAAAGGTATTGATTAGTTTAGTTTATTTAGTAAGTGCTGGATACAAAAAAAAAACAAAAACAAAAAATTTTGTATATAAAAACAACAAAACTACTTACGAATATTAAGTAAGCTCCCAAATATTAACTATAAAATATATTATCTATATATTAATAATTGATATCGTTCAGTTCCAATATTAAGTTATATAAAAAAAAAAATTTGAAAATTCTTGAGCAAATATTTAACTATTAAATTTATTGAAATTTTGATTTTTTTTAATTGAAAATTCAACATTCAAAATTTACAACGAACTATCCTAATGTACAAATATTTTGTATAATGTATTTTTTATTTTTTAGTTGCAATATATTATGGCATGAAATATAGCTACATAAAGTTAAGTTAAAGAAAAAAATAAGCACGAATGCAAGATCAAATCACCTTTTGTAAGCCTTTGCATGACATACCACCAAACCTACTAAAAAGACATGAGCACAAAAATACCATGTATAAAACCCCATCACCATCCACCAACTATCACCTTCCTCTTTTATTCTCTTCCAAAAACAATACTCCAGTCTCACCATCATATCGAAATTTACACAAACACACTTTAGCAAATTTCATGTTGCTACAGCAAACAAAAAAACTCTTGTAGTTATGTCGTAAAGAAAATAGCAACAACTACAGCAACTTCAAATATAATACAGCAGCTTAGTATAATGGTCTCGTGGACCATTGCAATCGAGTAAAACACAAAAAAGAATGAATGCATTTTAAATGCACTTAGCAGTCTTGGCACAAACCCACACATTTACTATTCAGATATACAAAAACAAACAAAAAAAAACAACAACAAATAACAAATAACAAAAATGTAATGTACCAACAGAAAACTGGGTGTTTAGAAGATAGTTTTTTAGTCCACGCCACTGAAAAAACAAAAGACTTAAGACACATATAGCACAGACTCCAAACACCCATTATATATTTTGTATTTGTATTATTTTATTTAGCTCCTCTTGTGTGTATAATCAAACTTTAGAAAGTTCAACAGGAGTTTCAGTCTTTCGTTTTTTGTTAATCTACGAGTAAATTTTTTTATTTCATTTTTCATCGAGAGGGAATTTACTCTTTACAATGTTCAATTAACTTTAATGGAAATGTATTTTTATTTTTATACTTTTTATTATTATTTTTCTTATTTTTAGTACTGTTTAACAGTTTAATTGAACTTTCTCAAACATTTCTCTCTCTTACTAACGAAGTAATATATATATATATATATATATATATATATATATATATATATATATATATATATATATATATAATATATATATATATATATATATATATATATATATATATATATATATATATATATATATATATATATATATATATATATATATATATATATATATATATATATATATTATAACAATTTCGTACATTTTTTTGGTAAAGAATATATATTTAGTGTTACAATAATATTATCATAAAAACAACAACAATAATAACAATCATAACATCTAACAATTTACAACAAAAGAAATGACAAAAGTTTAAATTGATGAAGAAAAAATTGTTTAAGAAATAACTTTAAGCTAATTAAAAGAAATCACAAACATAAATACAATGAAGTGTGAATTATCCCATTAAGTGCTGATTTATTTATTATTAAAAATATAATGAAAATAAATTAAGATTATACAAAATACAAAAATGAAAAAGAATACAATTCAGAGACCTACTTTAGATCTTTATCATATATTTATGGTTATAATTAGAATTACAATTTTAATTGGGGAAATTTAAAAATCTCTATCTCGAATATGCTTTTTAAGAGATTTCAAATTGTTTTTCATTATCCAACTGATATGTTATAAATTTTACTTGAATTCATTAAACGATTTAATTATTGTTAATAACAAGTAAGAACAACATATTCGATCATGCCGGATCTACAATACAAATGCGTGTGAAGTAAATACTTTATATTTTGTACACAAACAGTCACATACACTCACAGACGTATAGAATATATAAACGTTTTTCTTAAATATAACACGGAACTCTTTTTTTCTATACTGAACCAAATGTCGTAGGCAAAACTAACAAAAAATTTTCGTAAAATAGATTAAAAATTTAATCAAAAATTTTTTTGTAAAGGGTGTTAAATTGATTAAAATTTCGCTAAAAATTAAAAATACGAAAAAATAAATAACACACAAATTTATTCAATTCTACATAGTAAAATGAAGTTTATTATAATAAAATTTTTGTTTAACTATTATTATTATTTTATTATTATTATTATTATTATTATTATTATTATTATTATTATTATTATTATTATTATTATTATTATTATTATTATTATTATTATTATTATTATTATTATTATTATTATTATTATTATTATTATTATTATTTTCCGTAAGATAATTTTGTATATTTTCTTTTTTCATATTAAATGAAATATGACAAAGTAAATGTAAACTGAATAGAGAAATTTAAGGATAAAAATATTTTATAGAACATTTTAATTAATATGATTATAATTAAAGATATATTTTACATAAATTCATGAAAATGCAAATTGAAGATCAGATGATCAACAAACATTGCACTGTTTTTAGTTATCCATTACATTGTCTACACTATTTACCTAATATTTGAAACTAGCTTTTACCCGGCGCGCTTTGCTGCACAAAAATTCTCCTCAGTTTTAGATCTCGAAAGAAAGATATTCTATAATCAATATTTGCTTTGTATGGGGAGTACTTTATTTTTTGGTCCTTAATAGTTTATGTATTAATTTATAGCAACAATTTAACGTAATTCTTTAGTCAATTCAACTAAAATTTTGTAGATTTAACTTAAATATGGTATTGATATTTAATAAAATTCATCAATATGAAGAATTTATTTTTGTCAATTTCAATAATTTTTTAATCAAATGGGAAAATATTTATTCAAATTAACCCCATTTTTATTAACGACAATTTTTGTTATGATGAACTACATTTTTTAGTTCGGTAAATCGAACCGATGTTGGTAATTTTTGGAACGGTAATGAAGTACAAATATTTTATCAATATTTATCAAATTTATCGTTTCATAATTGACAATTGTACGAAATTCTTCGCTTGAACTTGGAGATTGCCTCAGATATTGGTATAAAAATGAGAAAGAAATATAAGAAATAAAAGACTTAAGATGGAAACACATCAAAAGTAATATAAAAATGTAAAATCAACAAATATTTAATTATCTTAAAATTTTATATTCCAAACTAAATGGGTTAATGAAGCAAAGTGAAGGTTTTTGTTGTTGTTGAGAGTATCCAAACACTAACACATAAACAATAAAATTAAATAGTACGAATAATGATAATGATAATAATGACCAAAAAACAAAATTTATAAATCAGAAGACAAAAGAGAGGTAAAAATATACAAACAAAAAATATATATAAACATAAAATGTTACTGCTAAAACTTCATCTTCTTCCTTCTTGTATATGAATACATGCACACAGAAAAAAATCAATGTAAAATTAATTCAAATAAAAATAATTTAACATTTTTTTAGTTATGATTTTGCTTCATAGAAAAAGTTAATTTAACATTGTTTCACAGTAAATAGTATATTCTTGAGAACAATCTTGAAATTTGACTACTTAGAACTAATTTAAAAAATGTGTCATTGTATGATTTTATATATTAATATCGAAAGATTCTGAAAATTCTAAAAGAACTAAATGAAAAAAAAAAATGATTCAATTCCAAATCAATTATGTTCAAAGTTGATTTTACTTCATGATTTTTTTTCTGTGTGTAATATGAATATGAACGCATACAATGATAATTATATAGAGACATATATACACACAATATAAATTTGTGTGTGTATATGTGTTAGTAAGTATCTGTTTATTTTTTGATGAGTTTTTGTTTTTAATAAAAATAAAAATGAATAAAAATGTGTAAATAACAAAACAACAACTAGAAATGAAAAAGCGCGCATTTTTATCTATAAATAAATAAATAAATAAATAAATAAATAAATAAATAAATAAATAAAACATTAATTAGAATTTAAACTTAAACACCCTCATTTTTTATTACTTTTTACAAAATATCTAATATTAAAAGAAAAATAATTAATGAACAAAAAATTATTTCATAATTATTTATAATGAATATGTTTAACAAGAATAATATTAATTTTATTTATTTAATTTGTTATTTTTCATACATAAATGAGAAACTTACGTAAGCTTGATGAAACCATAACAAAGATATTTAGTTTCTTTTACAGTTATTAGTGCTTTATTTCATGGTAACACAATTCTTTACACAATTTTATTTAATTTTATTTATTTACTTATATCTCTTTCTCAGTTTCAATCTCTCTTTGTCTCTGTTTCTCCCTTTCTATTTATAAATCTTTTGCATTTATTTCATTAAATCAATAATTTAATTATTTTTTTTAAGCATTTTTCTTCTGATTTATATTTGTTTCTGGATTTATTTATATTTTATTTTATTTTATTTTACTTTATTGTAATTATAATATGGCAGACTTGTTTAGATTTAAAATTAAATTAATTTTATCACAATTGTAACTTAAACTTATTGGAAATAATTATAATTTTCACTCTAAAATGTAATAATTTATATTTTGTTGAAATTTTAACAAAATAGTTTTTTTTTTCTTTTTTTTAATTTTAATTTTTCACATTTAAATTGAACATTTAACAAATTTTAATTAATATTTGTTTTTGTTTATTATTTTTGTTTAACGAAATCTGTCTTTTCCCGCACGAAGTCACTGACGCTTAAACGAATTGTATTAAGCCGCGTTAACTCACAAGCCACTGCACCGTTGGAATTTTTTTCTTACGTACGTATTCCTCCTCGTTGTGGTCGTAAACAATGACGAGGTTAGTTTTTTTATATTATTTCTTTTTCTTTGAATTTTTTTCTTTAATTTATGTTATTTAATATTTTGCATTCACTAAAATTCACCCAAATTGTGTTTTTTTAATAAAATTGTAATAAATTTGTTGCTTTTGATATTTTATTCAATTTTTTTGTTGCTCAACACTTTTCATTTTCATTTGGAATTGAATTTTACAATTTTTGTTTTTGTTTTTTATTTTTAGTTTTCTTGTTAACAAATATAATTAATAATTTATTTTTTAAATTGTTTAATTCTCTTTTTGCGTTGTGTATTTTTACCTTTTTTTATTATTTTTGTTATATTTTATTTTATTTAGAATACACTATAACATCGATGACGACAACAACAACAACAATAATAATAACAATAATAATAACAACAGCAACAAGGTATTGCTCTCAGCATTAAAGTGAGTGGAAGACCAAAATTAAAGTCACAACAACAACGAAAAAAAGAAATATTGTATTGTAGATATATATTTTTTCTAAATTGAATTCAATTACAGCATCATTTCGTAGAAATTCAAACATTTATTCATTATTTTTATAAAATACTAAATAAATTTTTATTAAATTTTTTATTTATTTCACTTAATAATTGCATTTTATTGGTTTTTATTAATAATTTTTAATAAAATTAAAGGTATTTTGTTTCCAAAACGAGAAATTTCTAATGTTACGAGGGGAAATATAATGTTGTTTGCGCCGAAGGTATGAAAAACTCGTTGTAGATGGTGAACGTTGATGTTAAGGAACGTGTAGAGTCGTCGTAGATACCTAAAAATTTGCTTAAACATTTATTTTCTACGCTCTCTCTCAGCCAGCTAACCAATACAAGTGTAAAATTGCTAGTGTATTAGTGATTCCAATATAGCTCAGGTGCCTTCACACACAGGTGTTGTAAGCGTTGGTGTTTTATTCATATGCAGCATTGTGGGAGATTTTTATTTTCATTATTGCTCTTTTTCTCATTTTAAGTACTGCCGAGAATCATTGATGTTAAGTTAGTAAGAGATAGAGAGAAAGAGCAAACAGCCAAGAGCAGTCTTTTTATGGTTTCATCTTATAGACAAAACTCTCATCCTATATGGTTTTTATTACCTGTGTCTTGGTAATGAATAGTAATTTTTGCTCTTTAGTTTATACAGGTACAAAGCCGTTTAACGACGTTACGTCTTATTGTCAGTACAGAAAACAGTTAGTCAGTCAATTAGTCGGTCTACCAACCATACACTCTGTTAATGCTGGCTAAAAGACACAGAAAATAAACGAACATTTTATGTACATTTAAAGAAAAGTCAAAAAGCATTTGTTCAACACGCTCCCAATATGAAATTGTTGAGACACAGTCAAAAGACGTGGTACATTGAATGCACATACACAAT
Source organism: Cochliomyia hominivorax (assembly GCA_004302925.2). NCBI lineage: Eukaryota > Metazoa > Arthropoda > Insecta > Diptera > Calliphoridae > Cochliomyia > Cochliomyia hominivorax. The sequence goes on from PYHX02000494.1 coordinate 88,300,062, forward strand.
CAAACACGCAACATGATGAATAGATACAAAGGTAAGAAAAAGAATGAGGTTTAAAAAGATATTGTATACGAATGCATATCAAAAGAAATGTTAGAAAATCAACAAGTCAAAAAGTCACTAAAATAAGAACGTCTCTTCAAGATTTTAAATAGATGAGGCAAAAGAAAAAAAAAAACAAACAACTTAAGACACGAGCACCCCTTCGAATTATTACCAAATAAATTAAGGAAAATTATACAAAAAAATGAAAATTTCTTTAAACCAAAATTTTTAAAACAATTCATTCTACTTATGACAGTAATAAAATTAAATTTAATATATAATAACATTTAATCATAATAACAGTTTCAGATTCTTTATACAAACTTTTTTTTAAATAATTGCTCCTTACTCCTATCATGTAATACGCTTCTGTTATTTTGTTTTAAATCTACTTTTTTCTTCTTCTTCTTCGTCTTCTTCTTCTTCTATTTTACTCTTTACACAAAGCAAAATCCAAGTAAAAAGGTAACATTGAAGAAAATATAATACTCTGTTAAAAAACCAACAACAAATAAATAAATAAAATTAACACAACAACAAGAAGCTGAGAGACATTAAATTAATTTCTTATACTCTTAGCAATAGTAAAAGATACAAACACATACGTATAAGATTTTATTTAAGAGTGTATTGGTATATATTGTGTATACAAAAGTACACAAATTTAACAGAATTATTATACACATTTATAGGAAACATGTCTGTGATTGGAAAAGCAAGCAAGCAAGCAAGTCACATTAAAAAGATTTAATCACCAATACAATAACAAATAACGCAATAACGATCACAATTTAATCCACTGCAACACACAAAATATTATTCTAACAATAGATGCAATCAGACAATTTCAAATACTTATACAATTACATACAGAAACTACTACTACCACAACTTCTCACAAATACACTTTCATGCACACATACACATACATATTTAGCTATGAAATGAAACAAAACCAATAAAATAAATATATAAATCTTTTAGTATCTCTGGTATTGGACTCAAACTCAACTGAAAGAAAAACAAAGCACAACAAAAATGTAGTCGTAAGTCTTAAATACGATCACCCTGCTGCGACTTTTGAGACTGCATGCAGTTAAAATTTTACTTTACCATAAAAATACTTTTTAAGATAATATAAAAAAAAACATAGTTGGTTAATGTTATTACTATTACTGCCTTTAGTGCACTTAAAAAATAGACTGTAGGCGATTCTTTTCTTGCCCAAGGAATTTTTAATATTTTAAAAATAAACAAAAATAAATAATTTTGAATTTTATTTTAAATTAAAATAGAATAGATCTTATTAATTTCAAATAATTTTGTATATTATAAAACTAAATAATTTTTTTAAGTGTATTTAAGCCATGTGTTTTTATTTGCATTTGTATTTTATCTTCTTCTTTTTCTATGTCTCCTGTATACATATTATAATTCATTTTGTACCTTTCAATTTTCAATGTTTTGCTATTTATTACAATGTTTTGTTCATTTGTATACATTTCTTTACTTAAATTTTGTTGGCCAACATCGATTTACAAAAATTAAATAAAATCATAATTCATACGACAAACAAAGAAATAAACAAAGAAAAAAAACTGAAATCGCATTAGAAAAATTTTACTCGTCAAATAAAAGCTGGTTCATTCTTCGTCGCCCCTCTTCAGCGGAGATATGTATATGTACATGTATTTTTTTTTTTTGTTTTGCACGCATGTGTGTGTATTTTCTGAAATGTATATATATATATATATATATATATATATATATATATATATATATATATATATATATATATATATATATATATATATATATATATATATATATATATATATATATATATATATATATATATATATATATATATATATATATTTTCCTTTATTATTTTGCAATTTCTTTACGTTCTGCAAAATAATAAACAACTATGAAAACGAAGGACTTAAGAAACAAACTTGCATACAAAAATATGTGTTCACACTGAAACAAACTGCATCCATCAATTAATCGTTAATGATTTTGCGTCAAAAAACTGTGTTCTCTACAATATCACATATAAAAGTGTAAAGGGAGAATATAATACCTTAAACACCGTTATATTTTTGTGTATGTATAGCGTACATTAAAGTGGTTCAAAATTGTTTAAAAAAAAAAAGTGCAACGGTATAAAATAGTATTAATATTGTGTCAAGAAAGATACGATCAAAATATCTTTCAAAGGTCTTTTAAGTTTGTTATGGAAAATTTCTTCCCATCAATAAAGTAAAAAACAAATAAAAAATATATCAATTTTGTTCTCCAAAAATATCTACTTAGAAAAATATCTGGAAAATAGCTAAATTTATACAATCAGTTTTTTACAAAAATGTAATAAAAAAAGTGTAAACGTAACAGATTCCGAGCAGGATTTAAAATTGTCAACATAAAATAAAATGATATACATTTCATTATGATTTCATGTACTGTTCAATATCCAATTTACATTATTTATTCCTACAAATTTGAACCTTCCTACTGTATATACAGAAAACATATAATTAAAAGTACAATATAATTAAAAAACCATAAATAATAATACTATTTTAGAATTATTATTGATTAAACCCATTAATAAATTAAAAATTTAGTTAATAATAGCATGTAGATCAAAAAAGTTAAATAAAAATTATGCATATTTATTTCACTATAATAAGAAAGAGATTAAATAAGATTGGACAATTTTGAATTCACGTATGATATAGTTAATTTTGATAAATCATGTACTAAACTTAAAAACACAAAAAAATAAAAAAAAAATATGACATATAAAAAGTAATTTTATATTTGGCGAAGACTACAAGAACTAATTTCTCATTGAGCGGATTTATAAGCAAGAAGTTTAAAGAACTTCTACTGATTTAGTTTGTTCAAATGTTCACAGAATGATCCCATTATATCTTCCCCCACAAATAGCAAATATTATTTGCCAAATATCTAAAGATCTATTACTGTGACATTTTTAAAATTTAGTTTCACTCAGTTTTTGTTAAACTTGACAAAATGTAGGACGGAAAGGATCAGGATAGAAGTACTCCCCATACAAATCCAATTTTAGTTATTGAATATCTTAAGAATTTTTAATAAAATTTTGTAACTTTCGGATGTGGATATAAAGGCTACGGAAGTACGATGTTTTCTGTAAGAAATATCTAGAAATATATTTATGATATTTATGCACTATAAGGTGACTTTTTCTAGTGGGTCTATATAAGAGCTACGGTCATTTGTGAACCAATCCTTTTTATAACTTGTTAAGTGGACTGTTTCAAAATCTATTTTTGAAAAATTTTATGAAAATGTCGCCGCATCGACGGACATTCATTTCGAATAATTTATAAAAATATTTTTTATTAACTATTTAAAAATTCCCATAAACTTAAAAATAATGATACCACCTTTCTCAGAATTAATAATTTATTGTGGTTTAATAACACTTTTATTAAACCACAGTAAATTACCGGCGAACAGACGGACGGACGGACTTTGTAATTCTGCCAAACAAATTTCTAAAATTACAAAACTTCATTTTTTATCCAACAATAAACAGAAAAATTAATCCAAGTCCTTAAAAAATGTTATCAATTTTCCCTGAAGTAAGGTTCATTTTCGACCCATTTTAAACCTCCTCTCCTCCTTATTTAAATATGGTTTAAAGCTTGTAAAACTCTTATATATGTATGAACCAATTCTATTGAAATTTGGCACAAAAATTTGTCTGACTTAAATATTATATGCAACTATTTCGACCAATATCGGTCTATATTTTTTACAGCTTTCACTAAAGATGAAATTTATTGATCTTTTTAACAACGATAAATCCCAAATTTCTATACCAAATCATTTGATATTAACAGTTTTAAGACAAAAGACTTAAATCCCTTAAGACCCCTCTTTGGCATTTAAAATGAAGAGTTTGAATATGACGCTTTAAATATAAACCAAAAGTAGATGATCTGCGTGAAGTAAGGACGAATTTTATACAAGATGCACCCGTAAAGTGTACTGAGTTCATAAGAAACCGAAGATCTCATACAAAACATTAATAGTTGAATAGATCTTGAACATTGCAGGTTCAAGTTAATTTTATATTTATTTTACTATAACTTCAAAGGAAATGGAACTAAATTTATGTTGTTTTTTTTCGAAATTATAAGTTTATTATGAAATAGTAAATAGATGAATTTTACAATTAATCCCATTAAAGAAAAAATAAATATAGGACAATCGGTATTTAGTAGAGAGAAATTGCTAAAGTTTTAATTCACATGGAAATTTAAATCAAAATCAAATGTTAAACATATGCACCTTGAAAATAGATACGTAGATACGTAACTATTCTCACGATTTCTAAAATCAGGACATTTTGCCATATTAAAAAGAAAAAGTGAGCAAAAAATTAAAACTTGATTTTCCGGAAAGTCAACAAAATGTTTTTAAAATTTACTTAAATTAATTTCATTTTATTTTTATGAAATATGAGTTTCCTAGCGACGGGCGTTTACTTTATTTTAAAATTATAAAAAATATCCTTTAAGAATAAAAAAATCCTTGAAGAAGCCACCCCTTTGGTGTTTGAAATCAAAATGACCAACGAAAAGTAACCCTCTTCAAGCAGTAGCTACTCCGTTTTATTTATGTTCTATCAAATAGAGAAGTGATTTCTTATTTAATATTTATCAAAAAAATATATAATTTTTATTTGAACAATTTAGTAAATATTTTTATTTCAATTTATTTAAACGCAAACTATAACTGGTCTTCGCTAAATATTAATATGTTCGGTTAATCTGGTACTTATATAAAAGTTACATATTAAATTTTCAATTATTTCATTCATTACAACCGAAAAAAGATATGATGAACTTTTTTTCGTTGTTATAAAAACCACTGGATAGATTATATATGGACTAAACTGAATACATCGGTAACATTATTGAGATAAATAAAAAATAAAAATAGGATTTATAAGATTGGACTATAATCCATTTTCAGCAATTTAGCATTTCTTATTTGTATTTCGATAAAATAATAGTAGTTTTAAGATAATGACAGCAATTCAGGTGGCAAAACATAATATATAATTAAAACTCTTTTTTTAATTTATAAAGAAATTAATTTAATTATTATATTTAAATATTAATATTATTAACTATTTTTATCGTTTATTATTATTATGTCTCTTAATTTAACTAAAAATACAATGGCTTTTCATTGTTGTTTTGTTATTATTTCTTTTACATCTGTCATTCTGTCAATTTAGAATAAAATTGTAAACAAAATAAAATGATCAAACAACTGCAGTCAATGTATTTGTATATATTTAATACACATTCACATTTATCTATGGATTTGTATTATATTAAATCTCATTCAACAAAGATATTTATCCAGTGAAGTGGGACAAGCTTTTGTGTTTAGTGGAAGTTTTACTGCCAGGCAATTATGTCATTTCCACAATAATGACAAGCAACAGTCGTTTTGCAATTGTATAATATTTGCCATTGTACTCGGCCAAAAAGAAACTAAGAATCAAAAGAAAAAAAATGGATTTAGCTCAAGGATTAACAAGAACAACAACAACAACAAAAGCAAAAAAAAGAAAAGCACAATAGTGGAAAAAAAAATAAATAACTAACTAAAGCATGAATGTTAAGAAAAATCAAAGCGTCGGTGTTACATCTTAAAAAGGAATAAAATAAAGGTAACATTGATAATATGAGAATCATCTGAACCAATAATAACTAGAATTCCTGTATGCATATTGTTAACTGCCTCCGGATGTGAAAATCTTTGCATTAGTTTTATATTATTTTAGCATTAAGCGCATGACTGTCAATATAAAACATTATTGTCATTTATTCCATACGCTAGTGCCCTGAATCCAAAAAATACTTATGTATATAAGTATTCTAACGCACATTAAAATCAAAAACATTTTAGCGTTACTTTATTCACCCATCTATCGATCCAACTCTTTATTCCGATTGATTCATTCAACATATTAACATCTATCCATCCGTCCATTCATTCATCCATCCATCCATTGTACGAACGAACTGTTTAAATGTAATACATATGCATTCGTACATATATGAACATATGTATATGTATGCATTCATCTGGTTGACGTATACGTCCTGTTTGTACATCAATTAAATGCAAATATGGTAAAATAATCGTTCATGACTGGAGCTTCTGTTGTTCAACATTAACAACATCTGCATATACGCGAAAATCTTTTAACTCACGTCACCAGCCAGCCAGTCAGTCAGTCAGTCAGCCAAAATCTCTTCCACCTAATAGGTAGCCGCCACAATATCTTGCACTTAAGTTACGAATACACATGTATAAAAAATGTGTTCAAAAAGATGAGATCAAATGAGATGCATTTAGTTAGTCAAAGAAAAGAAAAAATCCATTAAGTCAATGAGTGGCAATTTTAGTGTTAAATGAAGTACAAGTTGCTCATTTTTATTTGATTGAATGAATGAATGAATGAATGAATGAATAAATGAATGAATAAATGAATGAATGAATAAAGGAAAGAATTATCGTGAATTTTCACTATTCCCCCCGTAAAATCACAAAGACATTTGACTATTTGACTTACACTTACAGATTTTTATCAAGGCACAAGTGACCAATGTTAACCACTTTTAATTTTATTAAAAAACGATTTTTTTTAATTTTATTTTGCCCTTAAGTAAATGCACATTTAATAAAATTTGATGTTTATTATTATAAAATAGTGTTTAAACATAATTTGGAAAAGAAGTAATGATAACTGAATAAAATGTAATAAAACATTCTTCGACTTAAAAATAAAATATTTAATTTTTTTCAACATACAATATGATGGGGATATTTTAACTATGCCATTATGTGTGTAATGTGTGTAGCCAGAAGTATTCATATTGACTCTATAAAGGAAGTTCTCTCCCTTTTCCCACAATTTGTCTCAGATATCGGTCTAAAACTTTTTTTTAATAAACTTAACCGATTTTACAATAACAAGTAAACGTACCTACAGACAGATATTTAATGCAAGAAAATAAAACATATAAAAAACTAACTAAATTTAATGTAAAAATACAATAAAAAGTTAAAAAAGAACAAATACAAAAGAAGAAGACTAGTTCGAGAGTCATCAAAACAGTTGAGCAGAGTGTAAATCTATGTGTGGAATGTAACTTCTTATTTATTTTCTTATTAGAAATCCTCCTAAATAAACAAAATAGAAAGACATTATACCATATAGAATATGTTATCGTTCAGTGTTTGTTAAAAATTAATCCATTTTTTAATCGAACAAGTAATTCGACTATCTAAAAAGGGACACACCTCTATTATTTTTGTTAAGCTCCCGAATAGTCACTTCAACATGGGCTTGACCCACACAATAGGGAAACTTCTGTCTACTTAATGTCTTCTTTAGATACTCTCTGTGGCGATGAAATGATTAGTTACTTTATTATTTTATTACACATTCTGTGGGAATGTCAGATGATTACTTGGGCATACAAACTCTTCACTAAACAATGTATCGAGGCGACACAATTAAATTTTGTATTTTCGAACTCCCCACGATACATCTGATGGCGATTGGGATGTGCCATTTGATAGTATCCGAGACCCTAAAAAAACTGTAAGGACGTTTTAGAATTTTCAGTAAAAAATCGCATTATTGAATAAATTTCCTCTAAAAAACAGACATCACATTTCTATTTAAGGAGAATCATCCTCTGACGCACCTCAATAAATTTCATTAGAAATACACAGCTTTTTATTGATATTTTTATACAAAGAAAATAATTTGACTTGTTTTGGTTTGGTTCTCTATAACTTAATTAATAAAGAAATTTATAATGTTAATAATAAGTTTAAATATTGTTATTTACATGTAAATCTTAAATGTAAAAAGAAAAAAACTATTCTGTTACTAATCCATACTAATTACAAATGATTAATTCATAACCATTATAATTCTATTTATGGTTCCTTCACTGAGGCGAGTGCATTCATGTTAACAATAATATTTTAAACTTCATCATTGCAATAATAATCGTTGCAAACATCTTTTCATTTTATCATTTTGTTGCTTAGTGCTGTATGACTCCTTTGTGGTTTGTCAGTGATGTTTTGCTAATGAGTAATTGCAACAAAATGTTCAATGTCGACCTCGTGAAAATCAGTTGTATATATTTTAAGGCTAAAGACCAAAACCAGCTAAGGTCTGACAAATGATACTTAACAATTGTTCGCATGAAGTCATATCATCCATAATTATGGGTTCACTAGCCATCCCAGCTTTATATATTTTGCAAGCAATCAAGATTTCAAAAAGGCTACGAGTATCACAAAAAAGTCTATACACTAGGACGACTTTGCAACGGTGATTTTATAATAACCCTCGAAATACATATATTCAGTTCGTTGTAATGTATCCGAAAATTACTATAGGGATATTTGGCACTAATCATGCTACTACCTCCATTTCACTTAAGTTTTTTTTTATCTTGTTTTTGTTTTATCTTGCAACTCAGAATCCTTTGCTTAAATTTTCATTTCAGTTGATGGGACTAAATGGATGAAAATCATTAAAGTTGTTTTTCCATTTTTTTTCATTCTTTTGTTGCAGCCTCCAAGCAATACATGTGTGTATGAAGAAGTATATACGTTTTAACCAAGATTTCTAATTGATTTCTCCACTAAGATTCGCAGAAGTGATGATAATTGTTTTCTCACTGAGCTTGTCCTGAAACTGATTCTGTAAATGACACCATATTTATTGCTGTCGGAGTTATTTGTTTTTCTCTTAATAATTATACTTTAACGACTGTAAATTTGGAATGATTTGTTTCATTTTACTTTCCTCTCATTGTGTGACTTAATAATGATCACAACACAAATTACAAACTGCATTATTACATTATGATTTAGATATTTAATTTAGATGTTTAATGCACATTGTTAGGTTATGTTTTTAAGTCATTTTTTATTTTATTTCTTAACATCATTTCTTACATTCGCAATCTTTTAAATTAAAAAAAAAAAATAAATAAATAAAAAATGACGAGATACTGATCATTCAAAATAAGTGCTGTATATATATGATGATAATCGTGACGATAGTGACGACAGTAAAATAAAATTCAAGACGAAATCCATTGACGAAACCAATTAAATGTCCCTCGTGTTTTTTAACAACATTAATGGATAGTTCTTTGCTTTTTTAAACGAAGGGTAATAACTTGATATTTATTTTCTATTTAATAAAAATCTAAATAATCTAAAAGTTTATCGAGTTGAACAAGGATCAGGACAAAATTTCATTAATATTTTTGGAAGTCACTTATGAAATAGATAAAATATCTACAGTATAAATTATTTTCTAAAGTTTTTTGAGTTAGTAAGTCTTACATATCGATGGCTTTAAATTCATATGTCGAATTAAAGAAATATTTTTTTTTTGCTTTCTTAAAATAATTTTATAGATTTAGAAATATTTTTTCTTTAAGATTGAAATATATGTGTGTATCTCATCTATGTTATTTTGTATGTTTCCACTCGTATATCTTGTTATCTGAATAAATTAATCAACAACTTAAAATAAAACAGAGATTTTATTTTGGTATGTAGTATATCTCCATGTCCGTCTTTTAGTGCGATAACATTATTTATTTATTTACTTACTTACTTATTTACAATTCTTAACACCCAAGATACAATTTTATTTATTTACTAGTACTTGGTTGATACCTGAAATATTTACACTTATATTTATGTAAAAGTCCATCTATAAGTTATTCTTATGTGCACTATAAATATCTATATCAATTAGGGTAGAGTGGAAATATAACAAGTAAGAATGATATATTAGGCTATAACGAATCTTCAATACCCTCCACCACAAACTAAATTACTTACACTACACAAAATTGTTAGTCGTTACAAAAATTACAAAATGTCAGTAACACCGAGGCTTTATATAAAGTCAAAGCGAAAAAAAGCACAAAGCATTCTATAGTGTGAATTCTGGTTTTCTGTATTCTGGATTCTGCAATCAGCATACATCACTTTTTCTTTCCTTGCATTTTAATTTAATGCACTTTACTTTACAGAAGTTTATAAAACTATATCAAAAGCATTAAGTTTTAATATATTAAAATTAAATTGAACTTAAATATTTCAAACCTGAACTTAATACAATAAATTTGTTAATTTACACAAAAACAAATAAATATTTCAGATCATTTATACAGTCCCCTAACTTAGATTATTATATGTGTCTTACATGCACACATATACACTCACATATACGTTTGTATTGTACTAATAACTTGTCAAATTAAGACAAATATAACCAAAATCGATGAACAAAATTATACGGTCAATAATTTTTTTAGCTTCCATATAAATTTAAATAAATATTAGTTTCACAATAATATATTTCGCACTTATGATTAATCAAAAAATTAAACCAACATTGTGGTTTAGGGTATTACATTGTCTGGTTTTACCGACTATTTCTTTCATACTTATTTTTGATTTATAATTGAACTTTTTACGGAGTTCTTCTCTTGAACTAAGATATTGCCTCAGATATCAGATTTGGACCGCTTTTGCTAGTTTTAAATAGAAAACTTTTCACAATAACTTTCATTGAGTTTTGCCAGTCATTGTGGATGTGAGAATGCATATATAGAGAGTAAAATCGATTCAGAATTGTGAATTGTTTGTCTACTCTCGAATCATCTAAATTGAAAAAGTTAATTTGCTGCCAGATAGTCACAACTGAAAAAATAAATCTTGTCAGGAATCGTTTTTTTTTTTTTTTTTTTTTAATTCATGAATAAAAATATTTTGTTCACAAAGATTTACCAATTAATAAAAAACCAAACAAACTTATTTACTCACACTACTGATCTACACGACATTAAAAATTATCATTTTGTAACCCATTTTTAATTTAACTAGGAACGGTTCGCTTTTAATATCGCTATTTTACTATACAGAATATAACATGTCCGAGATTACATATGACGAAACTTCCTTGAATATTTTTTTCTATACGTATGTTTGTTTATTACATTATACAAATATTACGTTTTGTAATTTGATTTTTATTTGGTTTATAAGATGTCATTTCTTTTATTTTGCATCCAACGTTCTATTTAATTTATATGGTTTCTAATGGCGGCTCAATAAGCATTAATTTTTCTACAGAGGAGCAAAAAAGACAAGGGAGAAAAGTATCTACATTTAGATACAAATCTAAATATTTAGTTGAATATTAATTAGGCAACAACATGCAATAAATTCTCTAACATACATACACAAATAAATACACACATACATGCATACATACATACATACACTAAAGTATATTTTGATTTATTGTAATGTAAAGAAAGAAAATTGTAAAAAAAAAAAAATAATGTGCTGCATTGGTATCTGTTCTCATAAAATTACACATATATATATATATATATATATATATATATATATATATATATATATATATATATATATATATATATATATATATATATATATATATATATATATATATATATATATATATATATATATATATAAAAGTAATAATAAGAAATAATAAAATCCTTTATATATATATATATATATATATATATATATATATATATATATATATATATATATATATATATATATATATATATATATATATATATATATATATATATATATATATATATATACAAAGGATTTTATTATTTCTTATTATTACTTGGTAGAGAATCTACATTAAACTTGAAAATAGTTATGAACATAATCTAATGTGATGAACTTATGAATTTGAGGATATTTTATTCACATCCAACAACATAAATTGGATTTATTCGTTGGATACAGTAGTGCGTGCCAATTGGCGATATCGTTAATTGTAATAACGACATTTAACATGTCGATACAACTCATACATTGTTCCATGTTGTCTTCGAAGTGGTCAATAACTGTTATTTTATATTTTAACAGTATGTGAGTGTATGTGTTTGTATTGAATTTATTTTACAAAATCCATTTGTAGCTTCCGCCCAGCGCTTTATTACAGTAGCATTTTACACGCTACCTATGTAGTCTTTTAACAAAATACACATTTGCATTATGGGGGGCCTTAAAATGATCCTATTGCGATAACTAAATACAAACATACAAACATTCGTATGAATATTTACAGTGGACTACCAGATCGAGTTTTTTATGCTGTAATGACATAAAAGTTCGAGCCACATCCCTTAAGTGGTAGGTCACTAATTGCTGTCGTTTATGATTGTAATATTTATATTATATTTTTATTTAAAAATATTTTTTAGTAAATGTTTGAATACCAAATCATTATCGCTTTTAAAGGAAAGCAATTATAATTCTGTTTTATTGCTGTCCAACGAAGGATGACTGGAATGTCAAAAAAGGGGCTCCAATAGCAATAAAAATAAATAGACTAATGAAATGGTATTAAACACAAAGTTCTGTAAAAAATGTTAAAGTACTTTGTCTCTTTAAACTTTGCAAATATGTTTGTGATGTTTGGTCGGTTGAGTTATCTGTCTGTCTGTCTGTCAGCTTGTGAGTCTGTCACTTTGCCTTTTAGTCTATATGTCACACACCCAAATGTTTTTTTTTTTTTTGCAATGTAACAACTTATCGATGGTATCATCACATCCTGTATGTCAAGTTATTTTTTAATGTGCCCACCTTAAGTAATCCTATCTAAACACATATGTATACATATATGTACATATATGCATATACATGCCAACCTACCAAGCGACTGAGCGAGTGCATTAACGTCTTGATCGAATGCCAAATCATGCTCTATTTGACGACAGTTTGACTGCAATTAACGACGACGCGTTACAAAGTGACGACTGTGCGTAGAAAGACCTCTTTAATTGGTGCATCATCTCTGCAAAAGCGGAAAAACATCAAAGAATTTAAGAAAATCATATAAATGTTTTTTGTAGAGATTCTTTCCAGAAGCAAAATATGTCTATCGACAACATTCATACAAGTGAAAATACACAAATAATACATTTTTTATTCTCTTCCTTCACAGTCTCAGAAAAAATTATAATATTAACTCAATTAGATATTGCGTTGCCATAACGGCATTCAAAGTTTCTAAAAACTTATGTTTTATTTAATTTTTACGATAAAAAAGCTTTAAGCAAAAGAGGAATTTTACCTAAAAATTAATTATTATACACTGAACAAACGTTCCAAATTTCCTACATCTATAATGTTCCGAATGTAAATTTCTTAAATCTTAAGATGTTTTTTTTTATCAGAAAGAAAAATTAATCTCAAAAACACTTGTAAATTGAATAAAATATTAATGTTTTACCAACACTGATAACAAACAGCCTAATGCTTATCACCCATTTAATAGGTTGTCAATTAATAATTCATAGAGGTTATGATACTAATATTATTATTAAACTAAACTTGAATTTTTGAAACTGGTAAACCTGAAAATTTTGAATGAAAAAGTTATACATCTAATCACTTCTATTTTAAATAAAAAATTCACACTTCATATTATACCACATATGAAGTGTGGTATATTAAGTTTGTTATTACGCAGGTAACGTCAAATTGACCATTTTACCTCAAAATTTTAATTTTGTACCAATCAAATCAATGGATTTAGAAAAATCTTCACTATTTAACATATTCTCACGCTTAGACTGGTTGAAATTTTGTCAAATTCTTTCTTATTGTTCCAGTTTAAAACTAGCAATATCTGCGAACTTTTTTTAGTAAGTATTTCTAATTGTCTTTAATATATAACACTAACTTGACAAAATATCGATCGACAATTATGTACAGCTTTCAATTTAAATAACCCATCACGAAAAATGTTTTTAAACTAAATTCTTACATATTTATGTAATTTAATTAATTAAATAACAAACTTAAACTTATTTATACTCAATAAGCACTGAAAATTCAAAAATTCCAAGGATGGAAAATTTTACTTAAATCGGGCATAATTTACACTATATAAACAGTTTACAGATGAAATATTACTGAAAATTATGTATAATTTTCAATCAAAATTGAGAAAACCTGAATTAAATTTCCTTTAACTGGAATATGCTTTTGAATAATAATCCTGTCTGCCGTATTTGTAACGCGACATGTTAATTTTGACTTGCTTATGAATGGTACTTTTATATATATATATATAATATATATATACTATTATATAATATATATATTATATATATATATATATATATATATATATATATATATATATATATATATATATATATATATATATATATATATATATATATATATATATATATATATATATATATATATATATATATATATATATATATCAAAATTACTGTCATAAATTCTTAAATTAAAAAAGGTAATGACATTTTTGGTAATTTGAAACTTTTTTTCTAAACATTAAAATGTGTTATTTGTCTACATTTAGCTGTAACTCCAACATAACTATTTTCCTAAGTATATTAAACGGTTTTGTGAGGATTTCAAATATATCATACCACTGCATCTTCAAGAGAAGGCCGTTTCGTTTTTAGACATTTTTGCATGTTTTTAAGTAACATTTCGAGTTAGTTACGTAATGAGCGAAAACTTATTATAATTTATATCAAATTGTTTAAAAAATACAATTAATTGTGAAAGAGGGGTAAAAATATATGATTGCTCACATTATTCATCAAACATAATTTTTTAAGAACATGAATCGCTTTTAAACAATCATTTTTTTTTCTAACCTGAACTTGATTAATCCTTATAAATGAGAGGAAAATAAATAAAAATCTAAGATCACATTTATTTTCCATCCAAATGCATTTTTTCTTAGCTTAGAAGCAGTTTTCATATATTTACTCCGGCCACGACCATTTAACCGTTGAAAATTTTACTGCTGTTAAAGGAGATTACTTTTTAACAAATATTACCAGAAAGGAGTCCTTTTGTACGTGGAGAGTGTTTTACTATGTAGAAAAATGGTTGAAGCGTTACAAGGAAAAAAATTCTTTCGGATGATAAGTATGATAGTGGTATTCTAATAACGCCGGCAGCAGTTGGAGAACTTCTATTTATCAATAAAATAATAAAGCTCTTTATTTATATATTTATAAAGATAATTTGCTAAATGTGATTAAAAACTTGACATTCAATCTAAGTATCAATTCCAAGAGTGCAAAGACTCCAAGCACACGACCAAAAATAGTTCGATTGAGGATCTTGTTCACAAAATCATACAAAAATTGTATAAAGAAGTCACTTCTATTATTTGTTTTTCTTTTCTGGGTCAACAAATATTCTTGACGGCAATGCATACATATGCATTGGACATAATGATTGACAATACTTTATCACCCATTAGTCGACAAATTAAGAAGTAATCGAAAGTAATGTTTGTTCGTCGAAATGTTAATGCAATTGTTATTCATTAATATATTTAAATATATTTTTATTTTATCAAGAAAAAAGTTAAAAACACTTTTCCTACCTCTTATTTATTAATCCAAAATATCACTGTGA
Source organism: Cochliomyia hominivorax (assembly GCA_004302925.2). Classification (NCBI taxonomy): domain Eukaryota; kingdom Metazoa; phylum Arthropoda; class Insecta; order Diptera; family Calliphoridae; genus Cochliomyia; species Cochliomyia hominivorax. The sequence goes on from PYHX02000494.1 coordinate 88,315,722, forward strand.
ACATATTCAGCTTTTTTCTTTAAGTTTGATTATTGACGGGTTGTAAACAAATAGAACGAACACTAACAATATGCAAATATTTCTTTCAATAAACTATGTTTATAAATTTCTTTTACATGTTCTTTTTCTTTTTAAACGTATTTTAAATATATTCAACATTTTTTTTTTTTTAATTATGAATCACTATTGTAAATATTAATTAAAAAATTTAACATTTTTATAAATTTCTTTTAATTTGATATTTATTTGACAGAGAGAATAATGTTGAAATGTAAACAATAAAACTACCGTTATTTATTTTTTTCTTTCTCCTTATTCCTGCAATGTTGCATTTTTAGGTATGTGTGATGTTCACAATGTGATATACACTAATTAATTTTTATTTTTTTATATGGTTTTAAAAATTATTTTTGAAAATTCTTTAAAGAAGTGCTACATCTAATGTTTTCTCTATTATACTTTACTGCAATAAACATTGCGCTGCTTCGCATTGATTGAGATTAAGTTGCAAGAATCTAATGCTTTCAGCCTAAGGTCTTCCATAGCACTTTTATACCGTTGGCTGGAGCAGTCCTTTATTCTATGTCCAATCTAACCATATTTTATACAGGTGTTCAAGCATTTGAAATAACTTGAAAGGTAATAAATCGCCTTTTCTTTTCGACCAATAAGTTAACATATAACCTTGGACTCTTCACATACTGCGGAATGGTGGGAAGACATTTATTCAGGGGGAAAAACATGAAATTAAATGTTGAAATTTGGTTCTTATTGATTTTTTTTTAGAAAACTTAAAGTGCTCTTTTGAAAGTGAAATTGTGTTGGTTTAGAAATTTAATTTTTTCAATATTATGACATAATGTGAGTGCCTTTCATCGTTTTCGTCATGGGATATGGTATTGTATATAATCCTGAATGTGGAATATCACATGATCCTATGTTTTCCTTGATGGATTTGCTCTTATAACTATTGAAATGTTCCAATACTTGGAATTATGAGGGCTCTAATGACTTTAAATAAAATGTAAATTTTACTAAGAACTCTTTCTTAATCCATAAAAAATACATTTCAATTAATATTAAAAAGAACATAAAAAATCTACGAAAAAAGCCACATTTTCAATGTTTTCATAATTTTTGCAAATATTTATTTAACTTTTTTCAAAATGGGTAAATTTCTTCTTTTATTGTTGTAATTTGTTCATCTATTTCGAAAATTTAGCATCTTATAGTCGTTGGTATATTAAAGGATTTTTACTAGGATATCATTATTGAAATTGAAATTTTTTATATTTTTTAAAAATTTGAAAAATATATTTGACAAACTGTATTTAGATTAGTAGATTAATTTATTTAGATACATAGATTAATTTAAAAATAAATACTTTTGAGTATAGATACACATATACTTTATTCTTAAATCTAAACAACTTGCAATTGCAGCGATTGATCTTCGATCTGTTGATGGGGAGCGTTATCATAACGGACAAATTTATTTATTTGAAATGATTCGTCGTTGTGATAATCGCTATCTACAACAAATACATCAACAACTTTTTCGATGGTATATTGTTCTTGTACCAGAGTATTTATCAATACTAGCGGAGTAACCTTCATTAAACCTAATTTCGATGGACATACAGTTAATGGAAATTCCTTATGTTGACCCGGATCTACAACACCAATGGTGAATTCTGCAGAACCAGTATACGGACAATTGAAATCTAATGGCGTTGGCAATTTTACCATCAAATCCATAGGTCTGTCTGCCGTATTTGTAACGCGACAAACGAAAGTGAATGGTTCACCAATTTTTACAATATTCATGGCATCGATTACTTCCAAACGCACATCTTTATATTCAAAAGGCTTGGGAACAAATGACAATTACATTAATTGTATTTTAAAAGGAATTTAAAATTAATTACCAATCTTTGTAATTGACTAGTTTGCAAGCGTCCTTTTTCACCCAAATTAGAACGCCAAACAATATCCAATTTACCTACAGTGTTCGCCATACGTAAAACTTTTATATCCTTTGAAACTTCAGGTTTGGGCTAGATTAAAAAATTAACTACAATTGATTTTTCAATAATAAAATATCTAAATAAGAATACCTTTATGCAATAGAGAAATTGACAACTATTATTCGGTTGTAACATATTTTTTGACGTAAACACAGACTCCCCATTTGGCAATGTATTCAACGAAGTGACAGTATATTGATCCGAACTGTCAAGTTCAACCTTTTCCAAACAAAAGGGCCCCGTTGTGATATTTTGTATTTGGGCTTCCAAATAGATTTCATCCATTTCGGCATTATAAAATTTTGTCTTTACATCCAAAGGTTTTAACACTTGAAATTTAAAAAATTTACGGAAGTATTGTGGAAAGCCAGCAGGAGTCGTATAGTTGACTTCGCAAACAAGACTAATAAAATAAATAACAGATAATTACAGCTTGTATTTTAATAACACATTTAAATTATTATCATATTTACATATGTGTCCCAATCTCTTTAACTTCATAACGAATAACATCGTCGAGCGTTTCTTCAGGTCCCAAAGTTGCAGGTTTAGCCTTATTCTCATGCATTGGTAAATTAATTCGAGTATTGTTAGACTGCAAATCAGCTTTTACTGTAACTCCATCCACTGGATGAGAGGTACAATTATGAACGCAAATATAACTTGAAAAAGTTTCACCCAAGTAAATGTTACCAAAAGATTGGGGAAGTAACATGAACTGACCAGCAGCTAAAAATTCCGAACCAGCAATTGCTGTTCCTTCAGTTTCAGAAACTTGTTTAAAACTTAATTGTGGCAGATCCCGAGGCTCACAAGAAATAATTTGTGGGCTTACCAAAGTAGGACGCGTTAAACGCATTACTGTAATTAAAAAAAATATATATTATTTCGTATAAAATTTTTTTATAATTTTTTTGTATTAAATTTTTGCATTTATTTACCTTTGAGTGCCAATAAATGTTCACTTTGATCTAAAGGATTCATATTTAGGAAATTTGTTAATTACTTACTAAACAACAAAAAAATTAAGAAATATTTATCATTTGCTTACATCAACTTCTTATTCAAACACACATTCACTACTGGATGGTATCACAATTTTGACAATAGAGAGCTGTCACAGCTGCATATAAATAAACAAGGTAATTGCAAAATTACTGTTGTTCATTTTATTACCTTGTTTTCAAACATCAAATAATTATTATAATATAAAAATTTGTCATTAACTTATATAATTTAAGTCATAATTATAATTTAAGTTAATGACAGAAGATAAATTATAAAATAATTATTTTACTTGAATAGTTTCTAAAATGGAAAAGTTTGCATATTCCGTTGTAAGATAAAATATTCATGTAAGAGTGAAATTCAACTATCGCTACTATCTTAAATGTTTCTCTTGTGTTATCAATCACATTTAATCGATGGAATTATATTAAAAATATAAGTGGTATTATTTAACATTTATTATTGTTTTTAGTTAGAAAGTAAAATGTGGCCGATTATTATGGCTGTTTTGAGACGTAATGCTGTGTACATTACACTTCCCATAGCTGGTGTCATTGGATTTATAGGATACAACTTAGAAAGCCTGCTCTCTGATAAATATACACCTTATAGCAGTAAGTAAAACACAAAACCGAAATGGCAATTATTACAAAATTATTAATGACTTCCTTTTTATAGAATCAGTTCAAGAAAATCGAGCTGAGCGTTTAACGGAAGATGAAATTTTAGCGAATGCTACTAACGTCGAAAAACTGCGATTGAAAGAAAACGTTTTGGAACGTAATTTGCCGCCTTCATTACAACAAAAGAAAATTTAATCACCAAAATGATAAAAATTATGGAATCGCCACTTATATTACTAGAACTAAGAATTGACAATTAGGAAAAAGTCTATGGACAAAGAACGTTCAATGCAACCGAAATAATTCCAACCAACTACTACTATATGTTTGTGTGTGTATTAAAATATAAAATGAGTTGTGTGAATGAATGCAAAATAGTTTTCTTTCATAGATTACTTTAACGAAACTTCTTTCGTAGGTATCAAGCATTTTATTATCGAACAAAAAATAAATAAATAAATAAATAAATAAATAAATAAATAAAACCAATTGTATATATATACATAATAACATTATATACATCTCATAAGCATGGCTATGTATGTATTATGAAAATTTAAATACTTATACAATTTAGCCCCGACTTGTGTTATTAACGCGATGCAAATCGCAAAAAACAATTTTGGTTTCTCTGGATGCAGTATATTCTTAAATAGAAATTTAAATACTTATACAATTTAGCCCTGACTTGTGTTATTAACGCGATGCAAATCGCAAAAAACAATTTTGGTTTCTCTGGATGCAGTATATTCTTAAATAGAAAGAGCTTTTTTATTACGTCTTTGCCCAGTGGCATTCTTCACCAACTTGTATCATCCAAATTAAAAATTAAAAAGTTATTTCTTGCTATAATATCTTGTTAGATTGAAGTGGTGAGACAATTTCAGATGGTTTATTTATTTTATCATTGTCCCTGTTGATCTTACTGTTCTAGATGCTCCTCCAAAAGCTTTTCCTATATTAATAAACTTCTTTTACTTTCACTCATTTCTACGTCTTACTATAACCAGACACTTGCTTTTAGTATTACTAAATAACATAGAAGAGAAAATTCTCCTTATTTCACTCAATTTGAAAACTTAACATACAGTTGATGATACGTATTATCAATGATGCTAAAATGGTAATCCGCAAAGCTGCAGTAAACTATTTACCAGTTTTAGTCACGAATATCGAAATCAAAATGACTGAAAACGATCTGACGTATATCAGGCTAAAAACGACGCAAATCAGACCGACCCAGTTTGAAACTGCAAATCAAAAATTTTCTGTTTTTAAAAGGCAACACAAATTAGGACGATGTAAGTCGGGATCCTAGTGTGTTAATAAATTATTAATCATTAATAGCAATGAATGTATTAGAAAATATACCGGTGAATCGGCTAAATTTATTAATCAACCTTTGCTTTAACTGTTTCTGATTTTAGATTTTTTTAAACATTTTAGTAGAAGATTGGTATTCATTCGGTGTATAAAATGTTATATAGTCAGCTTCTGTAAAAAAATCAATCTTTCACCTAATTTACATCATTCTACAGTGAATGCTGAGAGATTTGTCGCAGCATGCGAGTCAGTGACAATGTTATTTTTCATCATAAAGCGAAAAGTATGAAACTTTTTAATATAATAAAATTAATGATAAGTTTCTTTTGTTTCTTGTGAAAGAAACACAAAAGAGTTGCATTTTTATTAGTTGTCACCGCTAACGATTTAACATTGTGAGAATAATATATTAACATTTGGGGAGTGCTGGATCCACTTGTTATAGTTTTAGGAGAATGATAAATAACTAAATGTACTAAAAGTTAAGGAAACTGTGTGTAAAATATATCTTAAGATTATGCCCTATATTTAAGTATATATTTAGGCAAAATTTGTTTATCGGCCCCAGTGGCCTAATGGATAAGGCATCGGCCTCCTAAGCCGGGGATTGTGGGTTCGAGTCCCATCTGGGGTAAAGTAATAGTTACCTTTTTATACTACAAATTTGCAAAAATATACTTTTATCATTTTTTCCGAAAAAAATTTATTATTTTTTTTGAAAAAAAAAAAAATAAAAAAATGAAAAATTATATGCGCTAAAAAACATCCCTTGCGGGGATCGAACCCGCGACCTTTGGATTAGAAGTCCAACGCGCTATCCTCTGCGCCAAAGGGACAATTAACTGCAGCCGTACAAATTACGTTTTTCACTATTTGAGTTGACACAGATTGATTCATATAATACAACTTTTTAAATATCTGGGATGATATATTAAAAAATAATACAGAATGATTCTAATTTCACAAATTTAGATTATTTTTTAAAACACATTTGTATGAGATTTTTACTATTTAAAAAAAATGTTTGAATCTGAAATCATTTGTTTAATAATATTTATTAATAAAAAAGAAATGAATTATTTAACAAGAAAATTAAAATTCAATAAAGATTTATTTTATATTTGCGCACTCACATTTGCCTATGAGTGTGAATGGTGCCCAATTTTACAAAAAAAAATTTTCAATTATATTTTCAGTAAAACAAGGTATTTTTATGCCAACGACAGGAATATTATTGTAAATATTTTTGTATAAAATCTTTTTAAAACAGTGATGCCTACCAACACTACTTTAAAATTTGTCTTTGCCCACTGAAAACTTCTGAAGAAATTCCGTTAAAATAGTGCGCAATTAAAGCTAATAATAAATGCGAAAAAGTTTTTTAATTAAAATTTTTTGTCGAACATTTCGCACAGTGTAAGTTTTGTGTCAAATAAAGAGCAGCAGTTATTTATAATGTACGAGCATAGTTGCCATCCTAAAATTTAAATTTCGAAATTGCCAAAAAAATCATCAATATTAGAAATTATTTACGAATGTAGTACGTACTTTTTCCAAAACGGATAAAATGTTAACAATTGTAACAAAAATGTTATTTAAAATTTTTTGAAATACAAAATTTTTAAGAGAACAAACTTTCTTTGCGCCTTGAAGTAGTTACCCGTAGATACCGATTTTATACCAAAGTCATTAAATAAATTTATTAGAAGCGTGTAGAAATTTTTAATTTAGTCAATGCTTTTGTGAAGAACTTAATGAAAACCTTGGATAACAAATATAAAATTCAAAGTTTTTAATGATGGACAAAAAATTTTCAAATGTGGGGCATAAAACGTCAACAACCTATAAAATGATGATAAATCGTCACATCTGGCAACAGAGTGTACATGTGAAGATAAGCAGATTTTGTAGTATATCCTCTCGAACAGGGAATTGTGATTTAAAATAAAAAGCATTAAAAGGCTTATTTAAAATTTTCTATTTTCTATTTTAGTTAAAGTGTTTAATTTTTTCCACAACTGAGACATGATATAATAGGAGGATTCTGTTATGAACCGTATTACGAAGGGACATTAAAGGGGCCGTAAAATGTCGACCAATCTTAAAAAAAGTTTTCTTATAGAACTCATATTTTACTTCAGAATTATTATAAAAACTACTTTTTAAAAATGTTTTCAGTTCCTTTTAACTTTCTTGACAAAGTAATTATGCAACAAATTCATATCTACTACCATATTGCTATATTCTTAAAAGTCCATATGCACTTTAATATGGTTTAACAATCCATATTTTTTTGGTCTTAAGACTTTTTCGAGAACAATGTTTTTCTTATATATTTTAAACTTTTGTTCTTGGAACAAAGGAAAAGTCTATACCACCAAAAAACCACAACAACATCATTATTCTTAATATTGGGAGAAATATTATTACACATATTATTAATATGTCACGCAAGAGAAGAATATTACAAATGTTTATTATAGAATTTTATAGTGACTCTTTGAAAAATAACGATTCCCCCTCATCATCCCTTGCGGGGATCGAACCCGCGACCTTTGGATTAGAAGTCCAACGCGCTATCCTCTGCGCCAAAGGGACTTGCCTACGTGTGCAATTTTTTATTACAGCATTTATATATTAACACTATAAAAATTCGGATTTTAATTAAGCCTTTTATTTCTTAACTTAAGTATTACATATTCAGAATTAAGATCCAGTCTTTTTAAAACGCGTGATGGGCAATTTCTTGTCTAAGTACTGTTAATACTTTATTGTTTGTTTAAATTAATTAGTTAATAAAAATATTCAAAATTAATTTTTTATTTTAGTTTAATTTTAACTAATTTTCAAAACTATTGAATACTCATTAACTACATGTTCTTTCTGAATTATATTCTTCCGAGCGGGTCTTTTTTAAGTTATAATTTGAAATAATTATTACTTAAAGAACCGGATAAATTAACATGTTCTTCCATAAATAATAACAACTCCACTTCGATTAGATTCTCCTATAAATAACAATCCGATAATTATATATAGCTTTTCTTTGGATCGGAAAATGTTTTGAATGAAGATATATATATATATATAATATATATATATATATATATATATATATATATATATATATATGTATGTATATATATATATATATATATATATATATATATATATATATATATATATATATATATATATGTATATATATATATATATATATATATATATATATATATATATATATATATATATATATATATATATATATATATATATATATATATATATATATATATATATATATATATATATATATATATATATATATATATATAAGCGTATCATTATTTCAAAATATCGGATATATATTGTCGATACAATTAATAATTTATCCGGATACACACTTTCATCCCTTGCGGGGATCGAACCCGCGACCTTTGGATTAGAAGTCCAACGCGCTATCCTCTGCGCCAAAGGGACATGTTGCGGAGCCTTGGCTAAATACTCCATACAATCTTTTTATATCTACTCCATTTACTTCTTTATAATATGAGATTAGAATAGAACACTTCATTATTAATTTTTGTGGATTTAATTACATCAAATAAAAATTATTGTTTTTATTATCTAAATACTTAATTTTCTTAATGGAATATATTTAATGTTCTAGAATTTGCTGATTATGAAAAATTAATAACTGAGCTTTCATGGCCTCGGTGGCGCAGTAGGCAGCGCGTAAGTCTCATAATCTTAAGGTCGTGAGTTCGAGCCTCACCCGGGGCATATTTATATTACATTTTTTCTTTCTATTACGTTATACATTTTACCTTCCAACATTGTTTTTTTTTTTTAATTATTGATATTTTTACCACAATTTATTGTTACAGCGGCGCAGGCAAGATCTTCAATTTTATAATTTTATAAATAATGACACAAAACGTTTGCATTATTTGCCCATACGTTGTATTGACCATTCTTGTTGGCATAAGGGACAACGATTATTTTGTTTAACCCACAGTGACATACAACAGTGATGGAATGAGTGATTACACTCACCCCACACCACTACACAATCTTGACGACCCAAAACATCACGTTTGTTTTCCGCCTGACAGCGAAGACAAGCATCTAAAAATAAAGAAGAAAGTATGTATCAAAATCGAGGAAACTATGATTTGTTTTACAAGTTTTATTTATTAATGGAAAAAGCACATAATAAATATCGTATGATTATGACAATAATTTCAATTATTATCAATTATTATAACAAAGCTAAAATAAGTAATACAGATAAACAAAATTAATAAATTCATTTGATTCATGAGTTCTACATTTTATTTTATAACGGTATATATTATGTCCCTGAATGCGACATTGAACTTTAATTAACAACAATAAGACTCTTTAGAATAGATTTCATAAAGAAAACAGAAATATATATATATATATATATATATATATATATATATATATATATATATATATATATATATATATATATATATATATATATATATATATATATATATATATATATATATATATATATATATATATATATATATATATATATATATATATATATATATATATATATAATATATGAGGTTTAATAAGTTAAAAAGTTAGTGAAGAAGAAAAACAAAAACATTTCTATTCAGTTTCTTTCTTTAAAGTTATTTTTTCCAGAAACATTCGAGCCAAAATAATAGTACCATCCGATTTCAACTGTAACAAAAAGCCAAAATAAATAATTATTGTTTAATTTCTTTAGCATTATTTTATCGAATTGAGCTTTTTTGTTTTTGTACAAATTTTGTAGTATTTGCTTTGTTAGTAATAACAGCCGCATACGCCTTCCCATTAAAATTACTAAATTCTGGCACCTTTCTTCAGACATATACGCTATCATTACTTCGTCTAATATTTTCACATATTCGAAATGTCCAAAATATGGTAAATTGGTCCAACACCATAGTACGATAAGTACCTCCATACCGTAACCTAAGAACTGTCGTATTTGAAACATTTAGTTGTAAGTTTTTGATTATATTCCTTGTTAGGAAGCCTTCTTACAAATAAAATTATTTTGTAGGTCCATATCTGTCCATAGAATATTAATCCCCTTTTTCAAAATGCCAAACCAAGCAACTTTAAGCAAACTTTAATCTGTTTAAGACATGCGGGGCAGTTAATTGGGAGACATTTCGTAGTCTATGGGCTTTCAAATCATATTCCCTTCTGCCTTCTGATATAATTTAAGTATGTATTGACAAATTTAATTATATTTTGATCCCCGCAGCTGAGATAAATGTAGCCTTCCTAATTTGACGTAATATATGAAGAACCATTTAAGGTGTCGCTACAGTCCACGACTTCCTACATTTAATTTATAGGTTATGATATTTCTAATGATATAACATTTTATTATCCAATAATATTTGCTATTTCGTTCATAAGAACCATGCTTTTTAATGGGTTCACGCTTTTCTGAACTACAGTGTTTAGATCAATCCATCATTTAAATTCTGATAATAAGTTTCTTGATAACTTTATTAATTATAAATTTTAGAGGCAACTATATACTCTTTTATACTAAATATTATAACAATTGTTTGGACTTTGTATGTTTTTTGTTTTTTTTTTTTTAATATAATAGAAATATTTATTTATTATTTTGAGAGGTCTCAATCTGATAATTTATCTTTATAATCAAATTAATTTGATTACTCGTGTTTAAATTTTTTCAGAGAATATACATCGTTTCACGGGTTTACAGATTTGTAGATCAAAGAATTTATGAAGAAAAACACAAATCAGCAACGAATATGTGACATGTCAGTGGTGCTGTTATTTTGACCGCAATTGTACATATAGCATTACATGGTGATACATGTTTGCAAAAATGCATAAAAAACAATTTTCTACATTTTTTTTTTTGATAACGTTATTTTACCCGGCACGTTTCATTGCAGCTTTTTTTTGCCCCTTAGAAATTTCGGCAAGAATTACAACTGGTTAACTTCATTTAATTTTTATGTTAGTTTTTAGAAATCTTATTTTGTAGACAATCGATGAATTCATTCAAACCTTTAAATCCAACAAACACTGTTAAAAATTATTTACTTTTTAAATAAATGTTATATACAAATACACATTTTGATGAACGAATAGCTTATAGGATCGTACCGTTTTATGAACAATCACAATTTTAGAATTTCTCTTTCCGTCAAAGAACACACCTCCCAGTGCAATAATTTTCTTTGTAATTTTGTAATTTTCAATTTGCTTTAATCGAATAAATTCAAAATCTAATAACTAAAATTTATGAAAATAAAAGACACATACACACACATATTAAATACTACAAATTTAAAATTCAACAAAACTAAGAATGATTTTGAAAAATTAACAAATTGAATTCAATTATGTGTTAGAATTTTATTAAATCTTTATTCAATTAAATAATTTAAAAAAATTTTACACAAAAGTAGTCAAAAACGACCTTTTTAAGGTTTTATTAAGAATAATTCTTTAATTTTAATCAATATTGATTTATTGATTTTCAATAAATTAATCATCCTAAAAAGATTAATATAAAATTGAAACATTATATTTGGAAATCCTAACATGAATTTCTGTTAAATGTATGATACATTAATAAATACATATTAAATACGTATTTATAAATATATAAATTAATAACAAATTAAAAAAATATAACGTGCATTTTTACACGTTTTTAAATACATTAGACATAAGCAAGGAGGTGACTTTGAAATGAATCAATGTCACCTCCTATAGCTTAATCAACTCAGATTTTGATTTGATACAAGAATATATATTTTTGATAGAACGTTACAAACGGAATGACAAAAGTAAATATAACCTTATCGCTAGTATGGGTGGGTGGTGGAGGGTATGAAAATCAACAAATTTGTTTATTTTAATTCATTCATTAATACAAGAATTCTTAATATGCATATTAACCAAATTAACTTCTTTCACAATTTGAATGTATATGTATTTTTATTTTTATCGAGACTTCTGTGATCCCGGTCAGTGACTCATTTAAAAATTGTTTTAGCTGTCAAATTTCATGAAAAATATTTCTTAGAAATTCACTCCAAAAATTGCTTACTTTTCAATTTCCTATGAAAAATATGAAAAATTAAAGAAATACATTTGTGCAGGTGGTGTGTAGTTGTAAAACATTGTTAAAACTTAATGAAAAGTCGAGTTTAAGTTGACACGTCCGTTTAAAAACACATAAATACACACATATATACATAAAATATATATATATATATATATATATATATATATATATATATATATATATATATATATATATATATATATATATATATATATATATATATATATATATATATATATATATATATATATATATATATATATATATATATATATATATATACATATATATATATATATATATATATATATATATATATATATATATATATATATATATATATATATATATATATATATATATATATATATATATATATATATATACATATATTTATATATACATATATATATGTATTATTTTTTTTATTTTTTTTTCTCATCTACTCCAAGAACAATAATAATGGTCAATAAAAACATTCCAATATTGATATGCATTTTTATTTTGACAATTAGTTTTAATTGAAGTTCAATCAGTAATGAATTGGATTTTGCGTCATTGAATCAATTTGTATGACGCCTTTATACTACACACATGTTTAAAGTACTTTAGAAAAAATTTGCAAGATGCCAATAATGCAAATAAAATTGTAATTCATGTACACATCTAGAAATTATCACGTTTGACCCAATGGAGCCTAACTTTTTTTATCGCAAATCAAAGTCTAAGTCGATTAAGCACGCTCATATTTAAATAAACTTGCGTGCTAAATCTAACTTTACCAGATTGTTTCTTATTGTCCTAAAAAATTTCGTAATTCAAAAACTATTTCAAAAACTATTTCCATGTAAGCTTATTTTTTAATTGCACTTCTAAGCTTTTTGTATACTTTAACTAAAAATACTGCCGCACATTTCACTTTTGCAAGTCTTACGCTTATACTAGTAAGTTTTTTGCAAACCTTTTGATTTGTTGGTAAGAAATCCAAAACATATATGTGATAGGGGGTTATGATTTTTAGATTTATTTTGAATAAAACAACAATTTAATTAAATTGCTTTTTTAAATAAATACAAAACAAAAAGTTAATAACAAATCTTACGTAAATTACATTTAATCACTTGATAATTGCAGATCCTCAAAATAGCATGAATTATTGAAAGGGCGTTCTGCTTTCTTATGACAAACAAAAAAAATATACTTTTTAAAAAGATTCCCATACCGGGAATCGAACCCGGGCCTTCTGGGTGAAAGCCAGATATCCTAGCCACTAGACCATATGGGATACTTTAATAAATTCAACCAAATCCACTATTAAAAAAATGTATCTTGTAAATAAATTCGAATTTGAGATACAAATTTTACATACTTATTAACATTCACACATATAAATAAATTTTGCAACATTATAAAATCCCATTAGAGATAAAAATTAATAAATAAATAATATTGTCGCTCAAGAAGAGTAAAAATTTGCTGATGCAAGTATAAGTAAATCCATGCAATGGTTTTTAAAACTACGTGACGTCATGCACGTCAAGGGGGCTTGTCTCTTTTCTTTGTAGATTTCTGGTTTTGCATTGAATATAAAATAAATTGCTGATATATATCGCACAAATACATACACATTTAAATTAAAACGCTGTTGGAAATATGATTGATCAAATGACTTGTTTCATTGCAGAGAATTTTGAATGTCATGAGGCGTCAATAAAATAATATATCATCACATTTTTTTTTGTTTTGAACCATTTAGATTTAGACCGTAAATTTTGTTCTTTAATTATCCAATTTTCTATATGATTGTTTTGTCTGCCATCCGATTTATATTTTAAATAATATATATCATATTAATAATACAATATTAAAGTATGTCTCGCAATCCTTCATGAACCGCTAAACCGACTTTAATGCAGTTTTATATATAGATGGATCAACATGCTAAAAATTATATGAATTACTGTTAATTCAAAAATTAATTTAAAAAAAGCGGTTCAGTGTAAAATAAACACATTAAAAATTTTAGAATTTAGTCAGAAAATTGTTGTTGAAGCACAATATATGAATATATTTCCAAAAGTTTTTGGACTTTCTTTCAGAAAGTATATTAAACGTTTTTAAATACAAAATAATGAAATTACTGAAACTTACGTTTACGAAATTCCCATAATGTACAAGTACACACAGAAAAATAACACGATGTAAAATTATTTTCGTAAAATTTTGATTTTTACAATGTTGATTTCATGATAATTTATTGAGTTTATCTCTGCATATTTGTATATTAGTTTTAAATAATAAAAGCTTAAATAAAATTGCACACTTTCGAATTAGCGCTTATAATAATTTTTTTTTTTTTTTTAATGTGTTAAGCTTAAAAATAAAAGTAGGGATTTCTAAATCCCAGACGTCTACTTGATTAGTTTAAATATCAAAAAGTACCGATTGAGAAGTTGACTAGAACTAAATTGTCATTGAAACATATTAGCTAGCATCGTGCATAAAAAATTTCGGTAGGATCAGGTAGAGAGCTAAAAGAAAAGTAAAATAATTTTCAGAGCAAAATCAAAAGCTTTATTTTTTAATCTGCTCAAAGAAGAGTAAAAATAAAAATCATTTGAAACTAGAGATTTTGCTCCGAGTTTTTCCATACTTTGGTATTTTTAAACTCTGCAATGAATTTATCAATAATTTCCAACGGAATATTAGAAGTATACTGACAAATAACTTTAAGAAATTAACTAAAAAACTCGTTATGCAATTTACACTTTATATTACGATTATTTAATCTTAGTTATAAATGAATTCACTGATAAATTTTGCAATACTTTTAATAGAAAATCGTTAAATGAAACTTGAAATTATATTTTTATTAATGGAAAATATCTAAATCCACCTTCAATGAACATGATAATAAGGGAACGTCATGCAAGCAATGATATAACAGCTGGAAAATATAGCAGAACGGGCCACAATACTTAATGTAAGAATATGTTACTCTCTCTCTCTCTCTCTCTCTCTCTATATATATATATATATATATATATATATATATATATATATATATATATATATATATATATATATATATATATATATATATATATATATGCATATATATATATATGCATATATATATATATATATATATATATATATATATATATATATATATATATATATATATATATATATATATATATATATATATATATGCATATATATATATATATATATATATATATATATATATATATATATATATATATATATATATATATATATATATATATATATATATATATATATATATATATATATATATATATATATATATATATATATATATATATATATGTTTGTTTAATAACAAAACAAATAACACCAATAAAAAGGCAGCAAGTATGTTTCCTATAATGAAAAAAATTAACTTTAAAAAAAATCTTCAAATAATTGTAAACAAAATGACACTAACTTGGTAAGACTCTTCATATTTCTTCATTTTAATTAAACAAATAAATAAATAAATAAATTTAAGTTCTATTTTATTTACTTAATACGATAATGATTTTTATCCATAAAAGAAATATCGAACACATTAAGAATATGCAAAAAACGTTAGTAAATTGTCTCTCAGATTCACCAAACTCTTTTAATGAAATAATTAAATTTTTGCATATTTTTTGGTCGCATTCATAAAAGTAAGTTTACAAAGCATTTACATTTTTTAAAGCAAGTGTGAAGTCGAGACATAATGTTTTATTAATGTCGACTTTACAGTAGAATATGGGCAAACATAAAATTTTTACAATATTATTAAAAATATTCTTCTACCTTTATATAGCAATAAATTATTTAAAATTTAGAAGATTACAGAAAGTAATTAAAACTATAAATTCAATTATTTGAAAAAAAGGAATATTTACAATAATTGGAACTAAAAACGCCAAATGTAATCTTTTCACGCAAATAATATTCTAAAAATTCAATTAATTTCAAATATATTCTACTGTTTAAATAAATATTGCATTTGTTTGCTTTTGGGAGAGAAGATTATATTTAATTATTTTGTATGTTTGTATACATTAAAATAAATATATCATTTGTATCTTTATTATCTCAAGGGCAAAAATACAAAATGTCACAAATACATACGCACATTTGTGTCGGTGGAAAAAAAAATTTACTTTCTTTTTAAATAAAACTTTTGAGTCACTACCTATATTTAAATGCCTATTTACAAAACTTTCAGCATACGTACTACATACATACATACATACATACATACATACATACATACATACATACATACATACGTATGTATATTATAACATCACATTAACAAATAAACAATAAAATCAATAAAAAAACATTATTTTCCTCCACATACTAATTTACATGTTATACAATTATGTACATTCTAACATACATTTTATATCTATTGATAAAACAATATATCTTGGCGAAATCATCAAAAATATGTAAAATATTTTAATGAAAAACTAAAATTTAAATGCGCATTTTTTCTTTGTAAAATTATTGCATCAGTTTAAGCAACAATTTAGGTAGATGAATTTTAACAAAATCATACAATTTCCTTCCATTATTAAATTTGTTTAATATAAAGTATAATTTTATATGTGTATTTAACTTGAATAAGGATACATACATACTTACATACGTATGTAAGAACATATGTGACAATAACAATAAACTGCTAAATATAGTTAAGTTGATTAACGTTACTGTAAAAATTAGTGTGATTTTTTATTTATTTGTCCCGTTAAAAATAAATTTAAAACCAAACATTTTATTGTTGTATTATTTAGCATCAATGTGTCGCACGACAGTTTTGCTTTTTATTTATTGTTATTTTATATATGAATATCTTTTTTAAGTTAATTTAGTACTTAATAAACTTTTATTCAAATATGTATTTTACATACATATGTAAATATATAAATATATAAAATTTTCGTCATGAGAAAAATGTTTTATATTGATGCCAAAGTTTCGCTTTGTTTTTTTTTTTTCATTTTATTTTATTTTATTTTAATTTATTTTTTTGTTTATATTAACAAAAATTTCAAACCTTTAATCAACAATCGGGTTTTTAAGTTTTATATACATATACATTTTATTTTCGTAATTGGTACATTTAACTCACTTATACTAATAAACTTATACATTCATATATATTAAAAGGGGGTCTATTAGTATTAAACTTGTATATACAACTTAAGAGACGAGCCTCCAACATTCTCGTTTGCTATACAACAGATCCAAAAGCAATTAAAAAGTACAACAAATAGTAACAATATATTTTTCCTATATATTTTCATTTCAAATAATAATTTGTGATTTTTTTTGTAATAGAAATAATTTAAAAAAATATATTCTATTAAGGTAAAATTGTTAAAAAAAAAAAAAAAAAAAAAAAAAAACTCGTTATGTCGAATTTGAAAGTAATAATTATTCTAATGTTGTCAGTTTTAAAAGAAAACTTTTTTAGGATTTTTAACACCATAATAATAATAATAATAATAATAATAATAATAATAATAATAATAATAATAATAATATCATCTCACTAATTAAATGTTTAAGGAAATAAATAAAGATCGAAAGAAAAAACAGAGCCATTGTAAAATATATTTTTCATTTGATTCACAACAAAACACTTAAAAGTTCAACATTGTTTTATAATAAATTTTACAATGTTGAATCAGTTTAATACCATGTCGACTTGGTATTATAAAACATGTTAAATCAATTTAGATTTTATGTCGAAATAAAAATAGTAAAAATTAAATCATCATATTATAATATGATGGTTTAAAAAATTTATATTGTGTGAACATTTAAAAAATCTGAACAAAATAAATCAGTTAAAGTTCTAGAAACGTTAGTTAGTTAGCGGCTTAATGACAATTTTTGTTTCTTATATTCCATAATATCGGTAACTTTTGAAACTTCTTTACTTTTTATTGTTACCTAGCGCATATATCAATCCCTTTGCATTTTTAAATTTAATACATTATTTAAAAAATTTGAAAGTTAATTTAAAATTTTCCAATATACCTTTTTTATAATAAATAAATGAGAATGAAACGATAAACTCAATAAAATATCACGAAATCAATATGATAAAAATTAAATTTTTCAATGTTAATTTTACATCCTGTATATCTTTTTCTGTGTGAACTTATTTAATTCACTTCACCAATTCTTGGAAATCAGTTTTTTATTAAATTTCAAAGTCGACATTAATAAAACATTATGTCTCGACTTCACACTTGCTTTAAAAAATGTAAATGCTTTGTAAACTTACTTTTATGAATGCGACCAAAAAATATGCAAAAATTTAATTATTTCATTAAAAGAGTTTGGTGAATCTGAGAGACAATTTACTAACGTTTTTTGCATATTCTTAATGTGTTCGATATTTCTTTTATGGATAAAAATCATTATCGTATTAAGTAAATAAAATAGAACTTAAATTTATTTATTTATTTATTTGTTTAATTAAAATGAAGAAATATGAAGAGTCTTACCAAGTTAGTGTCATTTTGTTTACAATTATTTGAAGATTTTTTTAAAGTTAATTTTTTTCATTATAGGAAACATACTTGCTGCCTTTTTATTGGTGTTATTTGTTTTGTTATTAAACAAACATATATATATATATATATATATATATATATATATATATATATATATATATATATATATATATATATATATATATATATATATATATATATATATATATATATATATATATATATATATATATATATATATATATATGCATATATATATATATATATATATATATATATATATATATATATATATATATATATATATATATATATATATATATATATATATATATATATATATATATGTTTGTTTAATAACAAAACAAATAACACCAATAAAAAGGCAGCAAGTATGTTTCCTATAATGAAAAAAATTAACTTTAAAAAAAATCTTCAAATAATTGTAAACAAAATGACACTAACTTGGTAAGACTCTTCATATTTCTTCATTTTAATTAAACAAATAAATAAATAAATAAATTTAAGTTCTATTTTATTTACTTAATACGATAATGATTTTTATCCATAAAAGAAATATCGAACACATTAAGAATATGCAAAAAACGTTAGTAAATTGTCTCTCAGATTCACCAAACTCTTTTAATGAAATAATTAAATTTTTGCATATTTTTTGGTCGCATTCATAAAAGTAAGTTTACAAAGCATTTACATTTTTTAAAGCAAGTGTGAAGTCGAGACATAATGTTTTATTAATGTCGACTTTGAAATTTAATAAAAAACTGATTTCCAAGAATTGGTGAAGTGAATTAAATAAGTTCACACAGAAAAAGATATACAGGATGTAAAATTAACATTGAAAAATTTAATTTTTATCATATTGATTTCGTGATATTTTATTGAGTTTATCGTTTCATTCTCATTTATTTATTATAAAAAAGGTATATTGGAAAATTTTAAATTAACTTTCAAATTTTTTAAATAATGTATTAAATTTAAAAATGCAAAGGGATTGATATATGCGCTAGGTAACAATAAAAAGTAAAGAAGTTTCAAAAGTTACCGATATTATGGAATATAAGAAACAAAAATTGTCATTAAGCCGCTAACTAACTAACGTTTCTAGAACTTTAACTGATTTATTTTGTTCAGATTTTTTAAATGTTCACACAATATAAATTTTTTAAACCATCATATTATAATATGATGATTTAATTTTTACTATTTTTATTTCGACATAAAATCTAAATTGATTTAACATGTTTTATAATACCAAGTCGACATGGTATTAAACTGATTCAACATTGTAAAATTTATTATAAAACAATGTTGAACTTTTAAGTGTTTTGTTGTGAATCAAATGAAAAATATATTTTACAATGGCTCTGTTTTTTCTTTCGATCTTTATTTATTTCCTTAAACATTTAATTAGTGAGATGATATTATTATTATTATTATTATTATTATTATTATTATTATTATTATTATTATTATTATTATTATGGTGTTAAAAATCCTAAAAAAGTTTTCTTTTAAAACTGACAACATTAGAATAATTATTACTTTCAAATTCGACATAACGAGTTTTTTTTTTTTTTTTTTTTTTTTTTTTTTAACAATTTTACCTTAATAGAATATATTTTTTTAAATTATTTCTATTACAAAAAAATCACAAATTATTATTTGAAATGAAAATATATAGGAAAAATATATTGTTACTATTTGTTGTACTTTTTAATTGCTTTTGGATCTGTTGTATAGCAAACGAGAATGTTGGAGGCTCGTCTCTTAAGTTGTATATACAAGTTTAATACTAATAGACCCCCTTTTAATATATATGAATGTATAAGTTTATTAGTATAAGTGAGTTAAATGTACCAATTACGAAAATAAAATGTATATGTATATAAAACTTAAAAACCCGATTGTTGATTAAAGGTTTGAAATTTTTGTTAATATAAACAAAAAAATAAATTAAAATAAAATAAAATAAAATGAAAAAAAAAAAAACAAAGCGAAACTTTGGCATCAATATAAAACATTTTTCTCATGACGAAAATTTTATATATTTATATATTTACATATGTATGTAAAATACATATTTGAATAAAAGTTTATTAAGTACTAAATTAACTTAAAAAAGATATTCATATATAAAATAACAATAAATAAAAAGCAAAACTGTCGTGCGACACATTGATGCTAAATAATACAACAATAAAAATGTTTGGTTTTAAATTTATTTTTAACGGGACAAATAAATAAAAAATCACACTAATTTTTACAGTAACGTTAATCAACTTAACTATATTTAGCAGTTTATTGTTATTGTCACATATGTTCTTACATACGTATGTAAGTATGTATGTATCCTTATTCAAGTTAAATACACATATAAAATTATACTTTATATTAAACAAATTTAATAATGGAAGGAAATTGTATGATTTTGTTAAAATTCATCTACCTAAATTGTTGCTTAAACTGATGCAATAATTTTACAAAGAAAAAATGCGCATTTAAATTTTAGTTTTTCATTAAAATATTTTACATATTTTTGATGATTTCGCCAAGATATATTGTTTTATCAATAGATATAAAATGTATGTTAGAATGTACATAATTGTATAACATGTAAATTAGTATGTGGAGGAAAATAATGTTTTTTTATTGATTTTATTGTTTATTTGTTAATGTGATGTTATAATATACATACGTATGTATGTATGTATGTATGTATGTATGTATGTATGTATGTAGTACGTATGCTGAAAGTTTTGTAAATAGGCATTTAAATATAGGTAGTGACTCAAAAGTTTTATTTAAAAAGAAAGTAAATTTTTTTTTCCACCGACACAAATGTGCGTATGTATTTGTGACATTTTGTATTTTTGCCCTTGAGATAATAAAGATACAAATGATATATTTATTTTAATGTATACAAACATACAAAATAATTAAATATAATCTTCTCTCCCAAAAGCAAACAAATGCAATATTTATTTAAACAGTAGAATATATTTGAAATTAATTGAATTTTTAGAATATTATTTGCGTGAAAAGATTACATTTGGCGTTTTTAGTTCCAATTATTGTAAATATTCCTTTTTTCAAATAATTGAATTTATAGTTTTAATTACTTTCTGTAATCTTCTAAATTTTAAATAATTTATTGCTATATAAAGGTAGAAGAATATTTTTAATAATATTGTAAAAATTTTATGTTTGCCCATATTCTACTGTAAAACTGCATTCATTTTTATTTATCTTTTGCACTCTCTTTAGTATATTTGTTGGTATTTGTTATTTAGCCAAGTCGATCTTTTACAGTGATGTCAACTTTTTGTAAAAATTCAACGATTTCGTTTGATATATATATATATATATATATATATATATATATATATATATATATATATATATATATATATATATATATATATATATATATATATATATATATATATAATATATATATATATATATATATATATATATATATATATATTATATATATATATATATATATATATATATATATATATATATATATATATATATATATATATATATATATATATATATATATATATACAGATTTATATAGATTTATCGACAAAACAACTAAAATAACAATACTGATCGGTTAAAATATTCTCTGCAATGCACCTCACTCACCACACTTTTCCAGAGTTACCATTTCACGATTTTTTAAAATTTAAATTTCAAATTACATTCTTCTTATATAATTAATTCATGACCATAAACTTTGCATATTAAATTCAACTTTTATAATAGTGGAATATTATTACTTTTTTTATATTTTACATTGTAATTGTGTAAAATGGCAACCATGAAATCAAAGCATTTAATGGTATTTTTGTAAAAAAAAAATGGAAATGAGAGAATTTTTCAATTTCAGACTACAAATATAAAACTGTTAAATGTAAAGAGCAACAAGAAATCATGCTAAACTTACAGTGGGGAGGACGGCGGTGTTAACTAACGACTTACTATATAAACAACTGACGTTTACATCTCTTGCTTTAGTTACACAGTGGATATAATCAATAAACTAAAGGTAAAATTTTAAATGAAAATTAAAAAATACCTTTTTAAAAAATTCTAAATGTTTTCGAAATACTAAAAAAATATGTATCACGTATATATTATATAGTAGAAATAACTCAATAAAATATTTACAGTAAATCTCTAAGTGAGAAAATGTGATTTTGAAATGTTAATACCACTTCGTGGATGGTTTTTTTTTACAACGCAACACAACTTTACAAATTTAGGGATTTTTGATGTATTCGTAACTAATATTACAAAACAATATACAATATTTAACTGACAAAATTAAAAAAAATAATAATAATAATAATAAAAAATAAGTATAAATGAAACGTGAATAACTAAAAATATTTTATTCAGTGCCTATAAATCAATAACAATAATAATAATGCAACTACATTCACACAAACAAAAATACATAATGAATTATTTGATGTCTATAAAAATTAAAAAGTTAAAATATTAATTATAAATATTATTTTTGAATTAATTTACTTTGATTTGGTGCACTTGCTAAAGTAAAATAAATTCCAAGGCTAGTGAAATGGAAAACCATCGCAATAAGTCGGCTAAAACGAAATTAAAATAATTAATTTAAATGAATTTCATTTAATTGACTTTGATAGCCTGATCAGCAGTTCGTACCATAAATAAACCAATAAAATATTTACATTTAATTTTTTTGCAAATGATCAAACGTCAAGTGTATCCATTAATAAAAAAATTTGACAAAAATTAATTAAATTAAATTAATTTTTTTCTATTTACGTAATTGAAAATGAATTAATAGAAAAAAATAGTATAAAATAAATATGTTTAAAAATTTTCCAAGGGCGTAATGTCACTCTCAATTACAAAGAAAGAAATCCCAAAAAAAAATTAAATAAATTTAAAATAAAAAATAATATGTGTATGTATTGCTTAAAATTTGCAAATAAACAACTTATAAACGTGATTGTGAAGAAAATTGCAGATCGTGTATATATCGTCAGATTAGACCGTGAATTATTTTCTCTTATATTTTGTTTGTTTTATAAATAGATTCCTGTTGTTTTAAGGAAAATGTTTAAAATATTCAAATGATTTTTATTTGTTATAAACAGAACAAAAAAATGTAAATAAAATTTTAACAAAATATCAAAAACATTTAAAATAAAATTAAAAGAATAAAAGTCATTATTCAGCTACAATTAAAACAAAAAGAAAACAACAACTTACAAATAATTTTAATTATAACTAATTACATTGTTTTATACATACATGTGTAGATATACATACATACATACATACATACATACATACATACATACATACATACATACATACATATATACATATTTTTTAAAAAAATAAACAAAATAAATAAAATTAAATAAAAATATTAATGTAAGCACAATCAGAGAATTTTCGTAAAGTTGAGACATTTAACAGATATAAATATTAAAATATAATGATCATATTCACTATATTTATTGAAATATAATAAATCCTGCTCGTGAAATTTCCGGCTCAATATTTGAAACTAGTTTTATTTTGGTTTCCTTTTCTCTGTAGCATAGACAACAACCAATCTTGAATGAAATTTTCTAATTTCTTCAATATATTAATACAATAAAATAAATAAATAAAAAATAACGCTTCAAAAATTTTAAGAATTGTATATAAACTAAAAAAAGAAGACATGAGTGGACGAGACAACCGAGGTAGCGGGCATCATCAGCCTCTAAGTAATGCCATGGGGAAAATTAAAGAGCGATTGTCGAGGGTAAGTACAGATTTCAGTAATTAATAAAAAACACGAACAGATTGAAATCCAAAGTGGTTTATAGATGTATGTATTGTATTAAAGGAGGAACATTTAAAGTTAAGTACAAAAAATAAATACGAATGATGGATTGTTCTAAAATTTGCAATAAAGAGTATATATCGTAGGATCCTTGTCATTCAAACAAATATAAATTTGTTAGGAAATACTTAATAAATCGACTTGTGTTGAAACTTAAGCTTTATACTTTTATCGCCCATTGTATTTTAGTATTTATACATAGACATCTGTGGTGTGTATTTGTTAACAGTTGTAATGAAACAAGAAGAGATTAAAACTTTTTCTTATGCAATAAATTGTTTAAGAAGGCGATTGGTCTGTTATCATTTATTCTTATTAACATCATCACATTGAGGGAAATTATTAAAAATAAAATTTACGTAAGATGGGTGAATATCAATATTAAAAGACTGACAGTAAAGCATTAAGCATTTCAGATTAATAGATTTTGTGCATTTATAAAAGAGGTAATTGTTTTTGTTTTTAATGATTGCAGGAGGAACAACCATACCAAAGAGTGGAATTAGATGAGGGAATAACTACAATATCTACTTCAAATACTGCTACCAGTTTGGATACAATATTACCAGAGGATCCATTTTTATTTCCTTCACATAACAGACCAGCAACTACACAGCAGACAATACAACAACTGCAACAAAAATCACAAAGACGTTTTGAAACAGAAATACCATTGCAGTTTGGTCCCATTATAGATGCGGACGATATTAATGAGCCTCCATTACCAGTGAGTGCTAAAGTAAAGAATAACCAAGAACCTGCACCTTTACCCTTACCGCCACCACCATCATCACAACACCCACACAGGGATCATCATACTCGCAGTGTCGTTTCGATACCAAGTGAAGATTTACAGCGAAGTAAGCAGTCACTCAAAGGTTCACGTGTTTCTTTCGAGAAACGACCTGGAAATGACAGCAGTGATGAAGATAGTTTTGAAGAAAAGCGAAGCGGTTTTCAACAGCAGAAAGCTGTGAGTGTAGATCACAAAGGTATATTAAAGGACCTGAGGACTATCCTGGCCAATGATAATCGACGACAGTTTCAATCCAAAAAGCATGTATCATTAGATCTAAAAGGGACTCGATATTTGCAAGATCTACTAAAAGAATCATCTTCAGAAGAAGAATTTCGTAAGAATCGTCGAGAATTTCAAGGTCGTAAACATCAAAGTTTAGACCCACGTGTTAGTTTTAAATTGGAAAAAGTTTTACAAGGATCCAGTGAGGACAGCGATGAAGATAATGATGACGTTGAACACAAACGTTTAATACACCGTCCCAAAGATATAACAAAGCCTGTGGTAATTGATTTAAAAGATTTAGAAAGTGAAAGTGAAGAAGATTACATATCTTCAAGACAACACTTTCAACAGCAACGTTCCATAAGTACCGATTCAAGGAAAAGGTGATTAATTATAATTCATTTCAATATGCATTAAGATAATATATTTTAATTATTTTTAGTATACGATTTTTTGAAATGGATGAAATGGGACGCAAAAAAGGTGAAAACTTGCGAAATGCAGTACCTTTTGTTAGACAAATTACCGAAGATGGTAAACCAAAATTGGAAGTTTACCGGCCTACAACAAATCCGATTTTTATTTGGACTCAGGTTAGTTAAACTACTTAAACTTAATGTTATATTATAACAATCACCAATCCATACAAATTCCCTCGCAATTACATGCATTGCATATGTATTCATCATTCCACACCTATTTCTATTAGAAACTCTTATAATAAAATTCTCAAAGTAATTCAATTAAAATAAAAATTCTCTAAAAGAATTTATAGCTTCTGTCGCACAAAGTAATAAAATGTAATAAATGGAAAATGATGAATTATTATTTATTACATTTCAATTTCAATTTCAATTCAATATAAACGTTTTAAAGGAGATATAAAATTATGTTACATCTATACCCTGTTTTCACGTAAGAATTTAGTGTTAACTTGAACTTTTAACTTACACTATCGTTTTGCATCACACTTTTATAATTTTAAACATATATTGTTATTCTTCTTAAATTTGGTGAAAAATCTGTAGACAATAACGTAACATATGTTATGTATTATCTGGATTTAACTGAAACAATATCAAAATTAAAATCAATTTACGAGAGAGAGAGGATGACTATATTAGACAAGATCAGTAAATAATTTCTTGTTTATTTTTACACATCATCCGCTTCTCAAGCAGCGATCCAAATCGCTCCGTTCTCAATAACAATTTACAAAAACAACAAAAATCTTATCATTTTTTTTTACATTTTTGCTGTTGTTTTGTTTTGAGTCGCATATGAAAACGGCGTGATTTAAGATGAAAAACAAAGAAAAATTATCAAACTATCATGATAATTAGAAATAACAATTGAAACTTGTCTAATATATACAACAGGGATAGCTATGAAATTATGTATATACTGAAAAGAATGTACATCAAATACTCTTCAATAAACATGAAAAAATATATATAGAAAAAAGATACAATATATATATTATATTATATTGTATATTATTCTTTGATTTGCAAATATATATAAATTCTTATTATATGATCAACTCTCTACCGTGATTTTGTTTTAAAGTAAATTCATATAATAATTGAAATTATTTACACATAACTTCTAGTAATTTATTTAGAACATAAAAAGTGGATGCAAACTTATTTATAGGCGGAAAAATCGAAAATGATAATAAATATTTTATTTCAACGCTAAATAGTTGAGCCTTTTATATTGTGTGCATTTGTCCACACCTGGCAAATATTAATATTTATTTAGATTACTGATTTTTTAATAAGATGATGGGCTAACACAAGTTATAATAAAAATACAAGTGTAAAAGTTTGCATAATATAATAATAATCTCTCTAACACTCCTCGAACTGAGCTTATTAGACACCTTTAAAACGGCATTTTAATGCAAAAAAAGTTTTTGATTTCCAATTTGAAATTGCATTGGGTTTGACTTTTCATTTTAGTTCCTATCTAACATTTGAAGGAAATTATTTGTTACGGAAAATGTTATATATTTTGTTGTTGCTTAAGTAAATAAATTGAAAACAGAAATATAGATCATATATAATTAAGTGACAAAACGTATATGCATTTCTTATAAAATTATTTTCTTAAGAAAAAGAATTTTCGTCAATTGGTTTAAAGTTTTCTTTGTTAAATTGAGAAAGTTTTATTGTTACTTCGTCAACATGAAGATCTTAATGAGAGCAGATACTCATGTATCTTTTCACTTGCCGGATGATGTCCCAGCTGCCAAGTGTACTTACACGCAGGTTTTATTTTTATTCCTATTAAAACAATTTAGAAAAGAATTAATTAGCATAAAAGAATATTAGCCGCTTCAAAAAAAAAAAAAAAATAATAATAATAATAAAATAAAAATGCTTCATAAAAGAACTTTCCCATACAAAATTAAAAATGTTTGTTTTTAAAGCAATTTAAAGCATAAAATTTTATTTTCATTAAAAAAATACAGGTGCTGGCTGCGTTCAGTGTTTCTTTGGGTTCGTTATCGGTGGGATTCGCTTCTGCTTATACTTCCCCTGCTTTAGTGTCAATGACGGATCGTAATATTACCTCATTTGAAGTAACATCACAAGATGTAAGTTAACATTTTATGCAAATTTTTCCTATATAAAAATAATATTTTTTTCGTAACCATAAAGGCTTCATGGGTGGGTGGTCTTATGCCGTTAGCTGGTTTAGCTGGTGGTATATCAGGTGGACCATTTATCGAATATCTAGGACGAAGAAATACAATTCTTGCAACTGCTGTACCGTTTATAGTTTCTTGGCTTCTTATTGCTTGTGCTGTTAATGTTGGTATGGTATTGGCTGGACGCGCTTTAGCGGGTTTTTGTGTTGGAGTAGCATCACTATCTTTGCCTGTTTATTTGGGAGAAACTATACAACCGGAAGTTCGAGGCACTTTAGGTTTGTTGCCGACAGCTTTTGGAAACATTGGTATTTTGATATGTTTCGTTGCTGGTACTTATATGGATTGGTCAATGCTGGCATTTTTGGGGGGAGCTTTGCCTGTGCCATTTTTAATATTAATGTTCCTTATACCCGAGACTCCTCGCTGGTTTGTTTCGCGTAATAGAGAAGAAAGAGCACGTAAGGCCTTGGTTTGGTTACGGGGAAAAGAAGCGGATGTTGAACCTGAACTAAAAGGTTTAATGCGGTCTCAAGCCGATGCAGAACGGCAGGCAACGAAAAATCAATTTATGGAACTGCTAAAACGGAATAACTTGAAACCATTATCTATATCTTTGGGTTTAATGTTTTTCCAACAGTTTAGTGGCATCAACGCTGTAATTTTCTATACAGTACAAATATTTAAAGACGCCGGATCCACTATAGATGGAAATATTTGCACCATTATTGTGGGTGTTGTCAATTTTATAGCGACATTTATTGCAACGGTTTTAATTGATCGTCTAGGTAGAAAGGTAATTTAATCTTATATACTGATAAAATTAGAAGATTCAAATATATTTCACTAACAATTACAGATCCTTTTATATATTTCGGATGTTGCAATGATCGTAACACTTTTCGTTTTGGGAGGATTTTTCTATTGTAAGACAACCGGCATAGACGTTTCAAATGTTGGTTGGTTACCATTGGCAAGTTTCGTAGTCTATATTTTGGGCTTTTCATTAGGTTTTGGTCCTATACCCTGGCTGATGATGGGTGAAATATTGCCAGCTAAAATAAGAGGTTCAGCCGCATCAGTCGCTACTGCATTTAATTGGTCCTGTACGTTTATTGTTACAAAAACTTTCCAGGATATGATAGGTACTATTTATTAATTTCATTTATCCACTCATCTTTCAACATTTCATTCTTTTAAAGAATCTATTGGAGGACACGGAGCTTTCTGGCTATTCGGTGTCATTTGCTTTATTGGCATGTTCTTTGTTATTTTATATGTACCTGAAACTCAGGGCAAATCCTTAGAAGATATTGAACGTAAAATGATGGGACGTGTACGACGAATGTCATCAGTTGCTAATATAAAACCTTTATCATTTAATATGTAAGAATACTAAAAAATCTTATTAATCTATCATAGATAATTTCTCTCTCATTACCCATTTAAAATAATTTGTATAAAACAAAATACTAAATCAAATATTGATGTAAGTAGTTAAGCAATAATGTCAAACTCTAAATGAAAACATGTAAGTGTAAAAGTATATGAAACATATTTTTATACACAATGTATAATACATATAAAGCTGAGCTTTTTGTCTTTTAAAACTAAATTATAAAATGTAATTGTTAAATTACTTTATTTTAATAATTGAATTCTCAATAATAAAAATATTTTATTTAAAATGGACTTGTTGTCGGATCATTTTAATAACATTTAATTTTTATATTCGAAAACAAATGAAATCTGTAAAAATGTGTTTATATAAGAAAACTTAACACGCAATACTTTTGCCTTAAAATCAAATACAAAACTATAGCGAACAAAAAAGCCTATCTATATCAACTGTTGTAGAAAATTCAAATTTGTCAAAGATATTGAAAAATATAATTTTGTAAAATGGATTCTTTTCTTAATATACAAGCTTTATAAATCCACGTGTCAATAATCTGATTCAAATAATATATTCTAAAAGGTTATTTGTTATAAAAAAAAACTATTAGAATACTACAATTAGAAATGTATTCCTCTGTTAGGATTTGATTAAAACTACGATAACGATAACATACATATATACATAAAGTTTAATTAAATACTAAAAACAAATTCAAATGCAAATATTGTTATCAATTAATATTTGTATTATAAAGTGAATATAAAGTCAAATATAATTATAAATTTGTATTAGATTTATTGAAATTGAACGAATTCGAAATATAAAGCATAAATGAATGTGTATAATTCGTTAATAAAAAAAATACTATTTTTAATCTCATCTAAAACACTTGTCTAATTTTAAAAATATAAATGCCCATAGACCTCCTCATTTTTAAGGAAAAATGTTTTTCTATTTTTAACTCAAAGATATAGGAAAATACTCCTCATTTCATTAAAAAATGTATAATTTAATAAAATATTTATTCATTGTCCAATTGAATTTTATATCAGTTAAATATATAAAAAATATAAGTAGAGCCATAAGGTGATGTTTTAGCGAAATTGGTACAAATTACAATTCTGTATTTTTTAACAATAGCAAAATAAGTATTATGGATATTAAAATATTTTGTTTCAGTTTAAATGTAGTTTTATATATCATTTGCCGCAGCATACTTCTTCAGTAACTTTTAATGATACGACAGTTGTTAAATTTTTACAACAATTTTTGTTCTGAAACAATATAAGTAAATAAAAAAAACAATGTTAATATATATAAAGACTAAAGATAAATTATTGCCGTTTATTTAACAATAACAAATATTGTTAAAAAATTATATGAATGGAAGAATCTTCAAAACTGTTGTTTCCTTTTAAAAAAAGTTACGGAATCAACTCACAGATTTTGATAGATAATTTTTTTTAAGTTTTTGGTTTTGTTTGATTCCTCTGTAAAATATTGATGAAAGAAAAATATTTTTGTTCAATATCACAGAGGATGTTTCTTCAATTACAAAAACTTTTTAATTACACCAATGTAAATAACATTGGGCAAATAAAAAGAGTCATCGTCAAAATTCAATTTACTGATTACTGAATAATATATTCATTAAATATGTTAACCAAATAAATTTAAAAAATAAATTGTTGGTTATATGAGTGTTGTTGCTGCTAAAAATTAAACCCTTTGAAAATGGTATAATTAAGTTAATTTTATATTTACGACCATAAGAAAAAAATAATAATAATAATAAAAATCGCTTCATGAACGATATTTAACTAATACTTTGTCCAAAAAGAAATTTTTCGTCTTGAACATTTTAAATATTTAAAGTACGTACAAACCATTTTGAACCATTTTTCTCATTACGAATTGGCATATTTTATTTAAGTTAAATATTTAGCGAAAAAAATGTCACGAAAATTAATTTTTAACATTACAAAGAAAACAATTAAAAAAGCTTGTTATTCGAGTTTTAATTGATTTGATTTATTCCACTGTTATTATTACTTACAAAACATTTCAAAAATAATTAATTTTCATTAAAATATTTTATTATATTTAAAAAAAAATAATACTCGATTGAATTTACACTCGAAATTTTAAATTACTTACAACAAAAAAAGAGAAATGAAATAGGGGTAAGTATTGCCAGAATAAAACAAAAAATAGTTTGTCAAAATTTTGTTTTTGTATATGATTTCTTTAAAAATCGAATTGGGCCTTACAGCCGTATGACAAAAAACCCTTTTTACCTACTGATTTAAAGAACACATTATGTATTAATAACTTTAAGGCTTAAGTAGATTTTTAAAGTAAACGTATTCAAAAACAAAATTTTTACAAACTATTCTTGTTTTTAGTATGACAGAGGTATATATATTCACATTTTTGAAATAAATATTTATTTTTATCATGTACATAAAAAAGAGAATGGAATAAATCTCATCAATCAAAATGAACTAATACCCAAAATATTTGGCAGATTAAAAATGATACTCGAATATCGAGCTTATCAAAATCTGAAAAAATGAAAAATAATACTTAAAGTTGATCTAACAAAAGTTCGTACCTATTCAAGTCGAAAATTGTTTTTAGGGTATAAAATTAGTTATTAATCGTTTATAAAGCGATTTTTTTCATACAACCGTTAAAGTTCTGAATAACTCATTTATTCTTCAAATCGATATATAAAGTGTTATTTTTTTGCATACAGCTGTTAATTGACAAACAACACTAACAAATATGTTTGTAAAAAAGTAAGCCAATTTGAAGCTTTTATTAGTGAATTCGCACAAAAATATGTTATTACTATCTTGAAGCAAATGATCGAAATGTTTTTCAAGAAAATTTTACACTTATAACAGTTCCACAAATAAAGATACGTCATTACTATTACTATATTAATATAAAAATAATCCAAATGATTTTATACTAAATAAATCTAAAAAGGGATATTAATATATAACGAAGTTCCTATATAATCAGTTCTAAGCAATAACGAAAGGAATATCATAACAAGTACTATTTTTATTATTTTTTATTTAAATTCGTGGCAATTTTTCCTGTCTTTTTAAGTGTAAAATGTAAATCAAGCTTGATTACTACTAAGTAACAGTCCATTTAGACCTAAAGTATTACTTACCCATAACTTGTACGCGACAAATAGCGCAAATATCACATTCAACATCCCAACTCCACATAGCAACAGCATTCCACTTTTTCAGTGTGAACATTTTTTCTGGTTTGCTACTTTCATTATCATCGATTTGCCTGTCTAAGGAATTTTCACTTTGATCATCCATTTTTAGTTGTTATTAATGCAATTAACAAACTAATTAACTATTAAGCAAACACAAAACTTTTGCAATAAAACAAAAACAAATTGTGCAAAAATTGTTTTGACAACTGACAGCTGTGATGACTTAATAACAGGTTTGTATTTAAAAGTAACTTTGAAAATTCGGTTGTAATTTTTAGGAGTAGAACTAGAACTTATTGGTACAATCAATTTCCATACCCGACATATGACTACAGCTAATATCCTACACTAAAGTTTAGCAAATAATCATGATAATACTAACTATTTGATTATTATGTGTTTAATCCAATAGAGAAAACTTTTAATTGATGTCTTTTCGAATTCAATGAAATTAATTTTTGTTTATTGTTGTTCGAGCAATATGGTCATTTAAAACTAGTAAAATCTGTTGATTAAAAAAGTAATAAATCGAAAATTGGCAAAATCTTAAATATCCAAAAATTTTCTATTTTTTATTAAAAGAAAAGTAGATAAAAATGGGAGTAAAATTTAATGAAACTGAAAATAATTAGAAATTTCAGTGTTTATATGTAGTACATTGATATGTATGACAGCTAGGTGAAATATTGGACCTACAATCACAACTTTCAACAGGCATCGACCTTGAACCACCATTAAGATGACTAAAATTTAGACCTGCGTTAAATCGATTCACCTTCTTCTACGCATAGACAGATTCTGTTTAATGAGAATCATAGGGTTCTTGGCTTGTGTATGTAGGATGTGCGAGAATGTGGTGGAGTCAGCGGAACATTTACTTTGTAGATGCCCTCGACTCTAGCTGACGAGGATGAAGTATTTGGGCCGTTAATTTCAAGAGAGGTTAGAAAATTTGGCTGTCGTCGAACTACCGACTGTTATTAGATATATTTTAATAAATCTAATAAGTCATCTCTCTTTCTTTTTAATATATGCCTACTTCTCTTCAATTTTTTTTCTTTACAGGACTCCAATCCTACATAAGTAGAAAGAATGGTTTACAATCATCCATTCATCATGGTCTCCGGGTGAAGGTTAATATATAGGCTAGATGTAAACCAACTTTCCCTACCTATCTATGTACCTAAATTGACACAGCTGATTCCGAGCTTCAAGCAATACTTGACATTACCTTTTCTGAACCACCTATTGTGGTCTAGGGTATAAAAACATTGATATTTATGGACTTAAAACAATAGTCTTAACACAAAAACATTACTGTTGCAATAATAATAACAATAACATACAAATATCACACATTTTTTATAAAGGTTATAAACATAAAAATTATTTTTTCAACATAATTTAAAGCCTAAACAAATTCACAGTATAAGCGCTTTTCACTACTGCACACGTATTTATACAATTTGTGCAATTATTCATTTTCAAAATTCGTCGCATTCTCACTTCTATGTTTACAATAGTATTCGTTTATTATTTAATTTCATTAGCACCTCTTAATTGAAAGAAAATTAGTTTCGCGTTTCTCAAGTATTATTTAATAAAATTCAAAAATAAAAGTTTTTAATTAAAAACTATTAGACATAGTTTAACAATTTTAGAATTATTTTTTTAGTCCATATAAAGAAATAAATATTAGAATTTGTGTTATTAGTTTTACATTATATTCAAATGCATAGATGTTGTTTCATTTAATTTACAAATCCTAATATTCTTGAGTTTTAAAACGTTTATTTCATATACAATGAATTTTGAATAAATATAATAAAAACAATAATTTAACAAAGTAACAATATAATTCTTAAAATGGACGTCTTGTTTGATATTATTTTTCAATTTTATTCAAAGCAAAGTGAATTTGTAATAAAAAAAGATAAATTATGATTTAAAATTCCATTTCGTTTTCTACAACACAAATGACAGTTTAAAAACATACAATAAATATGTGTTGTATTATGAGTTATAAACTTAAACATATAATTTTATATGTTTTATTTCTTTAAAGTTGGTTTTGTATTCAATTAATGTAGTAATTCACAATAACGTATTTATTTTTATAATTATATAAAAATAATATTTAAATATTTAATAAAAAAAATTAAAAAAAAGTATTAACAAAACAAGAAAAACTATGTTTATATTACATCTAAAACATTAGATATTTTGGTTAAAAAATGTGTGTAGTTGTAAGTAATGAAAAATAATATAATTACTTATGTTGAAGCAACATTTGGGCATGGCGTTAGATCGATAATGTATTGAATTAAATATTTTATTTTTTTGTTTAACATATTGTTAGTTGGATGCCGTTACGTCAACCGGGGTATTAACTGCTGCATTGTTAGTTTGATTTATGGTAGTGGTTTGATTGTTTGCCACTG
Organism: Cochliomyia hominivorax; assembly: GCA_004302925.2. Taxonomy (NCBI): domain Eukaryota; kingdom Metazoa; phylum Arthropoda; class Insecta; order Diptera; family Calliphoridae; genus Cochliomyia; species Cochliomyia hominivorax. The sequence goes on from PYHX02000494.1 coordinate 88,351,109, forward strand.
GTGTTTGGGTTTTCAACATATTTTTGGTATTGTAAGAACGTGATTGACGTTTTCCACGTTGATTTTTGGGAGACTTAGTAGTAGAATCTGGAATACTTACAGCATTATTGCCACTACCTTGTTTATCTCCGCCAGCACCTTGTTCAGAGCGAATAAAATTGTTTCGTATATTATTACGTACTGATTAAAAATAAACGAAAACGTATTAAACAAAAACCATATATACATATATATATTCGTTTGAGTAATGTATTTTAACATACTTACCACGTCTGTTACGACGACGATTAGTGTTTGCTTTTACAATCGGTTTAATAGTCGTTTTGGCAGGGTCGAAATAACTATCAAACAAGTCAGCTAATTCCGTTTTATTTTCAGGTTTAAGACTTTCAATTGTTTCTAAAATTTCTAAAAGACCATCACGTTTTTTTGCTGACCATATTTCGTTAAGGCTCTGCAAATCATAACAATGTTCTGCCAAAATAATACGAAACTTGACGGCACGCACACGATGATATATTGTGGTCTTAAAATAATTCAAGAAAACCGGACGGAAAGAATTTTGACGTTCCAAATTTTCGTTTTGAGTCTGTAATTCATTGAGATCATATTCAATGAGCTGAGCATACGGATGTAAAGCGTTGAACATTTTATCAAAAGCTTTTGGAGACTCAAGGGATTCTGTAGAATCCTGATTACTTAAATGCAGAGCTACTTCATAGGCAAGTTTGGCACGAACACTAGCATTACCATCGAATAATTCGCGCTCATTATTTGGATTAGTTTTAAATATTTTTTTCTTTTCTGATTGTTCCTCTGTTTCAACAATTTCAGTCGCTGTAGCAGTGTTTGCGTTATTAGACGTTGCTAAATTATTATTTAGTTCAATGCTCGCGTTTTTAAAGTTGTCTTTTAAATGCTTCGAAAGTTTTCGTAATGTATAATGTTGCAAGGCCTCATTGACATTATTCTTTGCTAAATATAGACCATTGACAAATGACTTTACTGTATTCTGAAACCTGTCCAGCAGGTTATACTTTTTAAGTGATTCCAAAATCATGTATGGAATGAATTTACGCTCTTCATGATATACCAGTATAATACCTTGAGAACTGGTATCTTTGGCCTTAAGATTTTCAAGCCAATCTAAGAAATCTTTAAGGGCTGCTATTTCCGATTTCGATTTAATTATCTAAAATAATAATTTTTTTATTACTGCTTTTTTGGGGAAAAAATAATTATATTCACTATTACTTTATAAGTTTGAGTCGATTTAAGCATACGATAGAAACCAATTGAGATCACACGCACTTGATGGCGTTGCCGGGCTGCTGGATTTAAATTCATATATGGCATTATATACTGTTCAAAATGATCATTTGGTGTAAAAGCAGCTAATTGAACAATCTGTAATGAAAATATGACAAAGGAAATTTGAACTTTTAATAAAAAATAAAGTTTGATGTTATTGTTAGATATTTATTTTAAACTTTTTAACAAATTTCAAATAGTACATTTCCACTTACTTCATCAATTAATCTACGTCCCGTTGTGTCAATATCAATACCCACTAAGGTATATTTACCTTTTGGAAGAGTTTTTAGATTAATTTGATCATTTTTGCTAGATTTTGGTATAGCACCTTTGCTTGAATCAATACCGTTCTGATTTAGTGCGGTTTTTGTAGGAGATGATGATGAATTCGTCGAAGACGATGTTGTTGTAGATTCGACCATTTTTAATTTAAATCGTATTTTGTATGAGCTTTGATTTTATTAAAATTTTAAAATATCTAAAAACAGAAAAGTTACATCGTTAATAACATAATGTAGCATCAGAAATACAAACGTACACTTTTTATTATTTTAAAGTTAACTTTTTTTTATTTCTTTGTTGAATTTTGTTCAAAAATTGTTTCCACAAATGCAGTAATATAATTGACTTCAAATTAATAAAATTTATAATTATTAAGTGATAAAAATTTTATGATAAATGGAGTTAAGCGTTTTCCGGACGTGTGTAACAAAAAAAATTTTAACTATTGATTTAAAGAACACATTAGTTATTAAGAACTTTAATACTATGATCACACATACGTGTTTAAAAAAAAACGAAAAACGTAAAAAAAATTGCAACATTTTATTGTGTTTAATTATTAAACACATAACAAAATAATTTCCATACTATGAACTACCCTGTGTACACAATTTTAACATATAATATGAAATTAAAAATGTAAAACAAATGTACAAATTTCACATATTATCTAAATGTAATTAACATTTTAATTTTGCTGAATGAAATATGTTAATCATTTACCAATAAAGTTGTAAAACGGAATGACAACTCCAGAAAAACTTCAATTGAAAAAAATCATAAAAATGATATATGGACAGTGTTGTTTAAAGGTAGAGGATTTTTAAAAACAAATCAAAAGATGATTTTATATGTGAACGTAGTATATGGCTAAAGTCCATTTTTTTAAGATATCGTATCTAAAATCTTATTTTCCAGTTCTTTCTGTTAAAAAAAAAAATACCCTAAAGCATTTAGCGGACAAAAATGGTATTCGAATTACGAGCTTTTTATTATAATTTAATATTTCTTTTTACTAACTATATAAATATACTTTTTACTAAATATATAATATAATAATCAAAGTTGTAATGAAGAAGAATTATGGTAGACACACCAAGGGACAATAGAAATGTAAAAATTAAAAGAATCAACTAGGTATATTTCAAAAATCTTGAAATCAAGTCTGAAAAAATAGAAAAGATATATGTGCTCTTTTCCACTTTTTCAGACTTGATTTCAATTTGATCCAAAATTGTTTTTTGAATATAAATTTAGTTAAAAATAATTTACGAAGCGATTCTTATTTTCTTGCATATGGCATTTCATATTTAAGTTTTGATAATTTCTTGTAATGAATGCATACACATATGTATTAGTATATAATAATTTTTTAAATATATATATTTTTTTTACAAACCTTTTAACTGTACATTTTTTCATGGAAATATTAGTGGTAATAAGGAAGAAAAAACACAATTTTTGGCTATTTTACAGAACACATGCAGAGATTAACTTTGTTATAGGTTATTTTTCTTAGCCCCCTTTGTAACTTTTTATGTTCAATTTTAACAAATGATTTCTAAATAAATTAATGAAAACCAGATTCATATAACAAAATCATAACATCGTTGAACATTTCTTTTATTAAAAAATATCCGAAATACCTTCCGTAAAACAAATTAAAACACGACAAAAACTTGCAATCGGATTATAATAATCTGTTAAAATTTTATACATATTAAATATTTAAGAATAGTTTCCAAAAATGAAAAAAAAATTAGTTAAATATCAACTAACTTACCTTGTTTTATATAAAGAAATGTAAATAAAAATTCACTCGATGTACTAAAGACAAAATTAAGATTATTCCTACAAAAAGAAAATAAATTATTTTGTAATTAGACCAGACTTTAATTTAAATGTGATATAAAGTTGATATTATTCTTGATCTAACCAGTAAAGTTTATAACACTTGGTTTTTCAAAGTACTTGTATAAAATGGAGCACACATTGCTGATTGTTACTACACACAGGCATAAAAAGTTTTGGATTTGAAATAAAAAAGGAAAAAAATAAACGGTAAATTTCCAATATTTTTTGCGGGAATAAATAGTACGTACATATCAGGTTCTCTTATTTTTTGCATTCGATATATCAAGAATTTTTTAAATCTTAAGAGATTTAATAGGAAAATAGAATATATTATTTGCAATTCGGCATTTCTCTTAAAAACAAACAAACCAAAAATCAAATTGTTTAAAATGTTTCTGTATATATTAATAATAAGGTTAAGAAAAAAATTGACATTTAAGGCAATAGAGAGAACAAAGCCATCTTATATAAAAATTAAAACCAAATAAAAATTATATTTATAAAACCACAAAGTAGTATTCTCGGAAGTAGACGACTTCAATAGAAATATAAAGATGTAATAATTACAAACGTTAGAAATTCATTGTCGATTTTCGAACTTGCAAACATGCAAAAATTTCTGCTACCTTGTGGCAACACCACTTCTACTATTATCTATTAATCTATCCACGATTTTACCCAATATGCCGACTTATAAAACTAAATTAAAAATATTTTCAATAAAATGTAGATTTATTGCAAAATTTAAACATTTGTTATTAATGAACTAAAAAATACTACACAACTAATAAACTACTATAAAACACCCACTATTTTGCTCCTATAATTTGTGCTTTTCACTATTCAGGTTAATTAAATTTAGAAACTCGATATATGCATATGAAAAATAGAAATATACACACTCCTCTTTCTATAAATTTCTTTACGTTGTCAGTATTATTCATTTCTTCTTCGATTACTTTAAAATACTAAATTCATAAAGGGAGGAGAGATCGAACGGATGGTGAGGGTGCTAAAATAGAACTTACAAAAAATGTGATTTTTCCCTGCAACAAGTGTTATATTCTCTCTTTTCTTACTTTGATTTTTTGCAAATGTTGTGTTGTAAAGATGGTTAACAATTTACTTTATTTCCTCCTGTATTATCGATTGAAGAACTTTATATGTAAATATCTTACTAATTTCGGTAATTTACAATGAAAATATATTTTTTCAATTAGAAATAAAACCGAAAAAAGATTCCAGAAGTACGCACAAGCACCACACTCAGAAAACTGATAAGAAACACATAAAAAGGCAGGGTTGTATATGTTTTCCCTCCTATGGTCTACATCAGCTAAGAAAATGTAAAAACAATCAATTACTAAATAAATGTTTTTGTTCAAGTGCTTTAAAATATTATAACATTTACTCTAATTTACATAGTCTCACTGTATTATTATTGATTGATGCAAGTTAAAAAAATTACATTTGATAGCTTACGTTCAAACCACAAAATACACAGAAGTGCCAACGACAGTCCATATATTAAAAATAAGCTTTCTTCCCCTGTTCATGTTACTAAAACTATATGTAAAAGTAATTGTTACAGATTTTTTGGGAAATCGGGTCTCTCGTGACGTTACTTATTGAATATATTGGTTCGAACATTATTGCTCAAGTTTATGTATGAATATTTATTGCGCAATAAATTGAGAAATTTATTTTCCACAAAACTTTTAATATAAAATTAGAAAGAACTTGCAAAATTAAAGCATTTAGAAATGCAGTGGGAATTAAGAAAGCTATTTCTAATCTATTGCGCACAGTATGAACTCCAATAAAGACTTTCATTTGTTCAATTGCGAAGAAAGCAACGTCAACCACCACTTCTCGTTAAACATTTTCGATCAGTTGAATCAGTTGGCGGTCTTAGCAAGAGGTAGCTTTCTGTACCTGTATTTTTTTGCACAGTGGTTCTAATGAAAAGTTTAAATTTAATACTATTTACAACAAGGGTCATTCATGGACTTGTATTCCCTAAATATTTATTGTTTGTTATTTTGCTATCATTTTAAGATATTTAAGAATTTTTCAATTATAAATTGAACAATATACTTATTTTATAAATTGTTTTGCAGCGCCGCATTTTTTATGTTCGCTTTAAATTTGCAACATATTTATTAATTACGATACATATTATAATAGGGTTTGTAACAAAGAATGGATTATTTGAAAACTTATCACAGTGAGAATAAATAGCTAAAAAATCGATATAAATTAAATACGGTTATTTTGAAACAAACATTATTAAAGTTTATGTTGTCTTGAGTTGTGTTTTTTTTTTGAATGGTACAATCATGGTACAAACTCTCAATATTCCAAAGTAACAATGGTAAGTATACGTGGAAATCTCATGACAAGAGCATAGCAAAATTAAAAAAAAAAAATTCCACTAAGGAACGTAAAAGTAGACGCATTTGAATTTCCTGTGTAGTAGACCAAAAACAGACGGATTGGTTTTATGGTAACCCCAATTTATCAGCTGTTTTATTTTCACATGTCAAGTGATAAAATTGTCAAATATCAAATATCATTTTTAACTGTTTTCTGTAAGTAATTAGGAAAGAAATTGTTTCTTTTTTCTTCTTTCCTTCGTAACTGATCACAAACAAACAATTGTATTCTACGGTCCAGATCTCAATAGATTTTAGACATTTAAGTTGAACAAAAAATAAGAAAAATGTCACATAATTATAAAATAAAAAAATTGAACAAGAAACAAAAACGATGTGAAGCGATTATACAAAATGATTGTAAAATTTTCGCATCCAAGGGTGAACCTTCTAAATATGTTGCTATTCTCAATGCTGGTTTATCTACAGGACTTACAGAAGAAGTTGTTTTGGAAACGGCGGAGAATTATGGACAAATCAAAAGGCTTTTAATGTTGCCAAACAAATCATACTGTTTTTTGGAATGTGCCCATATTAATGACGCAGTTTCCATTGTTGATAACATGCATGGTTTGGCACAGATTGGACAAAACAATGCAGTGGTCTATTTAAGTTATTTTCTGGAATTGCCAAAGTTAGAATACTCATCTTGGCTGAAACCTTTACCAAATGGCTTAATAATACTTAATGATTTTATTACAGAAAACGAGGAATCTGCATTGTTGAAGAGCATAGAAATGGATGATGTTTCTTTTGATTCGGTTTTAAAACATCGAAAAGTTAAACATTATGGTTATGAATTTCTATATGGAGTTAATAATGTTAATCCAAAACAAAAATTAGATAGAGATATACCAACGGAATGTATTTTTTTGTGGAAACGATTGAAGAGTATTTGTGAAGAGGAGAGATTGTCAATTCAATGGCAAGAGCCGGATCAACTTACAGTTAATTCTTATGAAGCTGGGCAAGGTATTCCACAACATGTAGATACTCACAGTGCATTTCTAGATCCAATCATCTCATTATCTCTTGAAGGGAATGTAGTAATGGAGTTTCGTAAAGGTTTAGAAAAGTGTCCTGTCATGCTACCACAAAGGTCATTAATGATAATGTCAGGAGAGTCCCGCTATGATTGGACACATGGTATTACGCCTAGAATGTTAGATATTGTCCCATCAGCAAATGGAAATCTCACTACTAGAAGAAGAACAAAACGAACATCATTAACATTTCGTAAATTGGGAAGTGGATTATGTTCCTGTAAATATCCAACATTGTGCGATTCGAAATTAAATAAAACTTTTCCTAATTCTGCTCAATGTATCGCTAGTGATAAAGCCATATTACTAGAAGAAATTAATGTGCATAGAGTGTATGATAACATAGCTGAACATTTCAGTGAAACGCGTCATTCACAATGGCCTCGTGTGGCAGAATTTTTAAAAAGTTTTCAACAATCATCTATTTTACTCGATGTAGGTTGTGGCAATGGTAAATACCTTAACTCTAATGCAGATTTGTTAAAGATAGGTTGCGATCGCAGTAATGGCCTTCTTAAACTCTGCAATTCATTGCAGTACAATGTATTTCGTTGCGATTGTCTTCATGTCCCTGTGCGCTCCAATTCTATTGATGGTTGCATAAGCATTGCTGTTATACACCACTTAGCTACTGCCGATAGACGTCTGGGAGCAATTAAAGAACTCGTTCGCATATTAAAACCCTCCGGTAGAGGTCTTATATATGTTTGGGCTAAAAATCAAATTTCTGACAATAAAAAATCTTCATATTTAAGACAAAATAAATCTATAAACAAAAATAAAACCACCGAAGAGGAATTGCGGCAACAAACTAATCGTCAACTCGAAGAAAAGGCCAAAGAAGCCCCAGTTTCTTTACCAATTCATTCAAATCGTACAACCTTTCAGCAACAGGATGTACTTGTTCCATGGAAAGTTAAAATACCACAAGAAGAAAACAATCAAGATAAAGAAACATATTTAAGATACTATCATGTTTTTGAGGAAAACGAGTTGGACGAGTTATTACAAGGAACAGGAGATGTTAAAATCATTGAAAGTTATTACGATCAGGGAAATCATTGCTGTATATTTGAAAAAATAAATTTTACTACTGAATGATAGAAAATTTTAAAAACTGACTTTACTTATTGTAAGTTAATTACTTCAAAAGAAATATATTTAGTATGTATTTACAGATATGCTATTTTCCGAATTAAGTTTTTCTTGAAAAACTTGCAAGTCATATTCACAGTATACAGGAAATTGTTCAGTCGGCCACTACAGGGTTTCGATAGATACAATTCATCTGACTAAATGTTAAAAAAATTAATTTAAATTATATTTAAACTAGTCGTACAACCTGCAAAGTTTCATAAAATATAAACTAAAAAGTAAATTAAAAAATATATTTTTTTGCAACATATCCAACATCATTGTTTCCCAGGTTTCTATACTGGGATGACCCTACCCGATTTCCAAGCATTGGGTACTATCAGGCTTCTCACTGACAGGGTAGTTACCACAGGCAAATATTCAACTTCCGGCTCGGCAGATTTTTTTGGATTAGAACATCAGACGAACTAGCACAAGTACCCATAGTCCATGTGGGGGCGTCTTCATTCAATGTGCGGGAGGTGGATTCGTCAATCTGTTCTATGTTAATAGCCCCGATAGCGTTACGGTAGCCTGTTGGGCAGGTGACTATTAGCGGAATGTAGACATTATAGAGCTCTAAGTCAAATTCTCCCGATCTGTTCGCAATACTCTGAAATTCAATATATTGATTTCTGGAGGTAAAATCAAGTAAGAGAGCTCTATACTGTACTTTAGGGTGGATTCTAAAGGTGATTATGTTGCTGTTGGCAGCAAGGTGCAGTATAATCAACTGGCCACACTCTGTGATGATTTAATTCAGAACACCAGCCCATCCGGTCCGGTGTTTGATTCCCTATATTTAAACAGTCTAGACGATTGTCAAACAAAATTTATTTGATTGAAGCTGAAGAAAAAAAATTGTTGTCGGCATTTTAGGACTTAAGCTCCCAATTCAGTAGACCACGTTTATATTATCCTGTGAATTCTATATGCTGGTTTTTACTGATTGTATTGATGAAATATTTTTTCACGAATTATCTAGAGTTCAAATTTGCAAATTACTAATTACGGCGCATTGTTTTAATTCAATAGAGCCACCCAAGGCAACAAAAGATTTTCTAATTTGTATTTATTTCCACATTCTTTTTATTTTATAAAAATGTAATTTTAATTCAGTTTACGGTGGATTGATTTATATATATCAAAGGGGTATCGATCGTTACCCAAGGATTTTCAGTTGATAGCTGTATCTATTACAAAATTCATTTTGCTTAACATCTTTAAAGATTTTAAGTGATAATTTAAATAATTAAAATATTTTAATTTTAATATATATTGAATCATTTGATAACTTATCTTAGATAGAGTAAATAGTAAAAAAGACGATACAAATTAATAACCATAATTTTGGAACAGACGTCATTAAAGTTAATAATGTCCTGTGTTGCGTGTGCTCGGTACTGTATGTATATTCTTGAATATAAAACTAACTTGTAAAAAGATAAACAATAATAACAATAATAACACAGGTATAATTTATTCAATTATTTGGTTATTTTATTTTACTTTAGAAGGCGACATTAATATTTATAGAAGATTTAAACTTTACTATTAAAACTTATCAGCTAATGTAAACAAAAATGAAATTTATACAGTAAAATTGTTTAAAACTAAGTATATGTTTAACATTTATTGTTAATTAAATTGGACCATGAATTGACAATTTCATTTCAAATAATTTATTATATACATACATTTGTATGTCAATATGTATTAATAGTATAAAGAAATATATCTCTAATAATTGTTTGTATTATATACCTTTTATTATTACTTATCAACAAATAAAAAAGAACATAATTGAAAGAAAAATGTTCAGATACATAAAAAATATTAAAAATATTTATGTATTTCAAACATTTTAGGCAACATTAAAACACTCCACTGCTTCATCATTTTTCTGAAGTGTTTTATTTTTATTTTGGAAATTGATGACTATTTATGATTATGAATAAACTGTAATTATTAAAATTTATTCAAAGATACAAATATAAATAAATATAAAGAATAAATATTTATTCCAGGATAAATTATTTTGTTATTTTTCTTAATGGTTTTATAGTATATTTGCGTTAAAAGTTATTTCCAAGAAAAAACAACTTTTTAATCCCATTTTAAAGTTGACAAGAAAATAATGATGAACGATTTAGAAAAGTGATGTATTTTTTTTAATATTAATATTGAACTTGTCATTGGTAGAATATTTTTTATAGTTATTTTATCTATGCGAAATTTTTATTTTTATTTTTTTTTTAATTTCAAAAAGTTAAATTCATAAAATAAATATTTTTACAGTAAATTTCTTAACTATTTTTAACAAATTGGTATACAATTTCAAATAATATTGTAACGTTTATTCTTTTACACAAAAAGAAAAAAATAATAAATAAATTCGTTTCCAGTGCTTAAATAAATTTTTTAACTAAATTCTATATTATCAAAATAATTGATTCCCTAAATTATATATTACAATTAAGATTATATATATGGATATTAATATGGAACAGATTATTTATGTATAAGTAGATTTGGTACTTTTGGTTTCGTTTGAGTGTAGTTTTTTTTTAGTTTTCGTGTATAATACAAATTTCAATAAATAATTATCTAAAATTTGTTATAGGTATAGATTTAAAATGATTAAATATTTTTATATAAATTAATATTATACAATTAATGTTAAGATTTAACAAAAGTTGTTTTGATTATATGTAAGATAAGATAAGTTTGTTGATTATATGTAAGATAATATTTTTAATAGACCAAAAATATATATTTATGTCTATAGTACACATTGCACCAATATTTCCTCTTTACGACATCTTCATAAATATTTATGTAAATGTATGAAATTTATATATGTATATTTTATTAATATATATATATATATATATATATATATATATATATATATATATATATATATATATATATATATATATATATATATATATATATATATATATATATATATATATATATATATATATATATATATATATATATATATATATATATATATATTATTTTTCTGTTTGTTTAGTACATTTCTATAATTTATAACTACTAAAATTTTACTTGGTCTCTGCTTTTAAGGAATTTAAAAATAACATTTAAAAAGTAAATATCTTTATTATATAAATTTAGATTTTGTTTATTTTATTCAAAACAGTGTGTTATGTCTTGTAATAATTTCGTTAAGAGAAAAGAACGTTAACTGATATGATTTTTACTTTAACATTTTTGCCCAAAATTTATTTTTAATTGTAAATAATTGTTTTAATTTGACTAGAATTTTAACCAGTGACAATATAAGGATAATTTAAATTCGAAAATATCTAAGATCAAAAATAATACAAATAAAATAGAAAAAAAGGTTTTTATGGTTTCTTATAGACAAATGGAAATTAAATTTATAAAATTGTACTGCTGTGGGTAACAAAGTAGATATGTTTATCTTTATTGACACAATTGTCAACTAGAGAGTAGATAATTAAATATGCAAGCAATACTATTTTTAATTGTATTCCTTAAAAATTTTAAATATATAACTTATCTGATTAATTGAATGTGTGCAGATTAAATTAAACGCCTAAATGATCAGTTATTCTAAATGAATATATAAAGGCATATATGTTCATTCATTTTAAGAAGAAGAGAAAAATAAACTTTCAAATAGTTAATAATCCCTCAATAATGATGCTTATTCGAATTTACTTGTTGTTAAGAACAAAATAATAATATTTGTTAAATAATTTATATATTTTTTGTTAATTTTTCAATGTAAAAAATAACAAGCATCTTTTTATAAGTAGTAAGTATTACTTACATATTTGTTTTTAAGAAGAAGTGTTTATAAATATATATGTATATGTTGTGATTAAGGACTTTTGTAATCGTACACACAGAAAAAATGATCTAAAGCAAATTCAACGTTGAACGAGTTGATTTATGATTGAATAAATTTTTTTTCATTTACTTTAAATTGAATATTTTTACGTTTGTGGTAAAAAATATTGTACACATTTTAGAATCTTTCGTTATTTATGTATAAAATCAAAGTCAAAATTCATGATTATTCTCAAAATGCTGTATTTACGATGTAAAAATGTTAAATAAGCATTTTTTTATATGAAGCAAAATCATAACTGAAAAAAGAATTAGTTAATTTTATATTGATTTTTTTCTGTGTATATATTCAAGTTCCATGTAAGTTTTTATACACACTGTCTTTACTCCCATATTTATATATTTGATATATTAAGATTTCATGAAATTTATAGATGTAGGTAAATTGTGTATATGTATGTGTAAATATATTACAAATCTTATTATCTTA